>JAOXJP010123755.1:0-13782 GCA_025762735.1 Platanus orientalis | reverse complement strand
TCTTCAAATCAAATGATGTGAATTCAACCAAAACCTCATAGATTAACAATCAAGTAATGAAGAAGCCAAAATACCAACCAAATGGATGAATAACCATGAAGAAATAGTAAAAGGAACAAAGAAGTAACACACTATGTGTGAAAACTCATTCAAAATCTTATAAATCAGGACATCAAGTGAAAGAAACTTGCCAAACTTCAAAGACGAAACAAATCAAATGATGGGGAATTGAGATTCCATCAAAAAGGAAGATTACCGATGAATAAAATATACTAGAGTCCAAAGGAGTAGCACACTAAGTATGTAAACTCATTAAAAATCTCATAAACCTATAAATCAAGTGGTGAAAAGTTATCAACTTCATAGATTTAACAATCAAATGGTAGAATAACCAAAATACTAATCAAAGTGAAGATTATCTATGAAGAAACTAGTAGGAGATCAAAGGAGTAACACACTATGTATAAAAACTCACAACAAATCTCATAAACCTAGAAATCAAGTTGTGAAAACTTACCAACTTCATAGATTTAACAATCTCATGGTAGATGAATCAAAGTACTAATCAAAATGAGGATTATCCATGAAGAAACTAGTAGGAGATCAAATGAGTAGCACACTATGTATGAAAACTCACCAAAACTTAGTAAATTCCTTGTTTAAGCTCAAAATCCTTCCAAGACCTCCTTCCCCTTCCCTCTATCTTTTGTAAAGTGATTAGGTTTAGCATAAATTTGATAATGCAAGAGAATCCAAGAGGAAAACAAGTTATCTCAATAGATTTTTAGAGTGGGGAGTGAAACTTACCCAATTAGGGAAGAACTCCCACACTTAGCTCAAGAACTTTTCCTAATCTCCCTAAATCTTTCTCTTTTTGTTATAATGATGAGAAATGATCTAATTGAGATGTTAGTAGGGTTAAATATTACCCATGATGAGATCCCACATGTTTGGGGGACCAATGAGCAAGTGCCACATCAAAAATCACATTTTGGGCAATTTTTAGCATTTTTATTTTTTTGGTTTCGGGATCCAGAGCCCTCCCCTCAACAGGCGAGCCCTCCGGACCTCCCTGGGCGAGCCCTCCCCTAAATAGGTGAGCACTTCGCCTAAAAAACCCAAGAGTCCTAGGTTTTTTCAACAAAACCCGCTTTGGGGGAAACGGCCGTAACTTTCCCTAGAAAACTTGGATTTGGGCACCATTTATCGCGTTGGAAAGAAGACTCGATGAAATTTACAACAAGGTATGTCTCATACTTTAGTTCATTCAGGATTTATGTTAATGGGACCGGGAAGTTACCCTAATTACGTAGTTGAGAAAACTTCTGAACTTGAATAGTTTTAGGTCAAACTTGGGTTCTATATTTCTAAATTGGTCCAATGGGTTTTTAGATCACTCTAAGGTTTGTATATGGACGTGAAAGTATAATTTTATCCTCATGGAGTTGAAATTACAATTTTACCCCTTAAGTGAAACATGGGGTGTTACAATTCTAAACTTTCTTTATGATTATATCTCATAGATTCATATGGTGATCATAGGAAAACATATTTTGATACGTGATTTGATCAATGAACTTTACTAATTTTAATGGTCAAGAACGACAATCTTCCTATAGAAGGGACTTAACCTTAGGTCAAAACAGGGAAGAACTCTCTTAAACTTTTAATCATTGAACCTTTGAACATTGTTTTGGGAACTCCCATTGGGTTTAAACAATGGAGATTGAACCATTCATGGTATTGAACTCTTTGAACCCCTTTGAATATTGTTTTGAACACATAGAGTCCTTTGAATATTGTTTTGGGAGCTACCATTTAGTCACTACAATGGAGGTTGTTGATATTAACTTGGCTTGTGACTTTTCTTATTTAAACCTATTGAACTTTATTGAACACAGTTCTGGGACCTCCCATTGAGTCGCTACAATAGAGAATTAACGATCGAATCTTTGAATTCTATTGACAAGTGATATGAACTAATGAATAAGACATTTGATCAAGTTTATAAGAAAACAAATTACGTGATACAAATGTAATTGAATATTAATGATAAGTGAGCAAACTATTAATAAGAAGTATAAAAAGTATGGATGAGGTGAAGTAAAGATTTTTCATTTTGAGATTTTATTACTTTTATTTGGATGAATGTTATAATATCTTTACATTGGATTGGATGTAATAGAGTTGGAACTATATTAGTAGACTTAAGGGATATTATGTGATTGTGGGCACCATTATGCTATGCTCATAGTCACTTTATATTTGAGTAAATGGATTAATGTTTCCACTGCATGTAATTTATTATTTTAAATGGAATGACTATGGATATATATTATAAATGAGTTATGCTTCCACTAAAGGTAAAGATATTGAATCAAAAGCTATGGTTTAATGATAAAGGGCTTATATATAATAAGGTAAGACATAAACAAATGTTTTCATGCTTTTTCATATAATAAAATGTAATGGATTATAATACTATGATGTGAATGTATGACCTTATATAATACGAAAGTGATATGTTATGAAAAATGGATCGAGTGTTAATGTGATGTTCTAACTTTGGGGTGCATACAGATGAGTCTGGGTTCGGGGGCATTATAAAGAGTTTATGTTTGACATGATATGATGTATTTTCATTTGAGACATTTATTAAAATGACAATTGATAAACTTAATTCGTATGTGATTTAGATACTTAAAATTTGAGTCATTGGATGTAATGATCTACATTTACTTTATGTTGAGCATTTGGATATAATTTTTTATGCTTCCGCTATGTTATATTTCACATGAAGGATCCAATGACATTGAAATAATAAAAGAATAATAAGAGGTCATGAATAGAATATGATATTGGATAAGATAAGTAATCTATGTCATGACTCAAAGTGTCGAGCTTTCATTGACTGGGATGCAAGTGTGACAAAGAGCCACCAAAACATTCTCCTAATATCTTTGTTTCTATATCATAGGAAATGTGTTTTTCAATTATAAAAAAAGATAGTGGAGCAACTTATGCTAAGATTAACAGTGCAATGAATCTTCAACTCTCAGACACACTCAATCATTGGTAATAAAAACAATACCATGCTAACCCTAAATTACAATCTAGAATTTTAAACTCCAAATGCCACAAAACTAAATCTAAGCCAAAAAATTATTTAATGATACTATGTAATCACAAATTCCCCTTGTCAACCACATTTTTTAAAATTCTCTCATGTTTATGTATTATATATTTTATTTCTATGTTTATGTTTTATACATTCTATTTCTATATTTCTGTTAGCAAATTCAAAATTTGAGCTTGAGCTTGGTATTTCCCTTGATTGTTTTTGTTTTTTTTTTTTAACAATTTGAAGCAATTGTACAACCATGTTTGCTCATGTTATGTTTTTATGGTTTGAGTATGTTGATTTATAAAATTTATATTAGTTGTGTATCTTGATTTTGAAATTGGGCTCATATTAGTGGGGTAATGAAGCTGAATTGATCTCATATCATCTTTTTATTATACTAATATGTATGCAGTTTCATAAGAGTTAAATTATAAGTCTTGTGTTTGTTTTTTGTTTTACTACATGTCTATATAGCTTTGTCTATTGTTTCTTACTGGTTAGAATTTAATTGAACAATTTTTTTTTTCTAATACTAACATAAAACTTTTTTTCCTTGTTTTTTAATTGTCTTCTTTAGCCATTTAATACAATTGGTGGGGGAAAAATACAATCTACATTCATTTTATATTTCCCCTTATCTATTGCATTTTATTTTTTATAAAAATTTTAAAAATATATTTTGGAAGAGAAATATTAAATACTACCGAAGTGTATATTGGCCCCATAAATGTTCCTTGTAAGATATTTGGATCAAATAATATTTTTCCCCCAATTTTGTATTAAGCAACATTTTTTGTATTTGTTATTAACCAAAATTAATTGAAAGAAATTGAAGTTCATTAAGGTGTATTTATGTAGATTGGTCCATCTACTACAACATATAAAAAACTCAGCTAATCTTTGTATGAATTTGTGTTAAGTTTAGTTTCCCCTATATTTTTGAGGTACATAATTTTTTTTCTCTTTAAAATCTTGCTTTTCATGCATTTGGATGTTATTTTGACGATTTATTGCTCAATTTACAAATATAATAACAAAATGGTAACTCAT
This sequence comes from Platanus orientalis, assembly GCA_025762735.1. NCBI lineage: Eukaryota > Viridiplantae > Streptophyta > Magnoliopsida > Proteales > Platanaceae > Platanus > Platanus orientalis. The sequence continues at coordinate 9,608 of JAOXJP010123755.1, read as the reverse complement.
TAAAAGAAAATATTCACTTTGAGTAAGAACCACTTGAAAAAGGCTTTAAATTTTCAAATCCAACACTCCAACTAGTTTTGATGTAGAAGACTACAAAATCTTGAAATTTAATACTTAAATCCAGCACTCCAACTAGTTTTGATGTAGAAAGCCACAAAATCTTTAAATCCAACACTCCAACTAGTTTTAATAAGAAAGACTAGAAATGGAGTAGTTGTTTTTGTCTCAAAATCCATATAAAAGATTTGATACCCAATTTCAAAGTGTAAGTAAGGTTTCTAGAACTTATAGGTGCAAAAACGATAAAAACAAATCCTTTAGTTTTTATTTTGCGCATGTAGAGTTTCAGCACACACTACTAAAATGAGTTTAAGTTTGAACAAAACGTAACTACAATTTCATTAAAACATGCTTAGAATAAACTTCACATTGATCCACATCAAAACCTATGCATTTAGCTGAAATTGACATAAATGTCTAAACTTTTAATATCATGATCTACACACTCGAGGCACCTAGAATTCCCTCAAATATTGTAAAATGGTCTTACAAAAAACAAAAAATATTAAATGGAGATAACTATGAAATAAGAAAAAAAAGAAAAAAAGAACACGTTTCTCACTTTGTTCTGAAAGAAAAACTTAGTGGATGAAGACAGGAAATGATTCCAAGTAGGGGATGGGTCCTAGGTTGTGGTTGGTATCTATCTTTAACTTGATTTTCTTGGCTATTTGTTAGTTGAAAATGTGATGTAGGATGATATTCATTTCAAGCAATTCAAAAATCTAGGATCTAAAGAGAATTATGCTAAAGTTAAATACACAATGTTGATAGATGTGTTGGTGTAGCGAAAACAACCTAGATGTTCCATGTGATGGGATATGGGTCTGAATAACTCACAATCTATGCAATAAAAAATAAAGCAATATCAAAGGAATCAACAATCACACAAGACGAGGATTTTTACATGGTTCAACCAAGATGTCTACGTCCACGAGGATATCAGTTTGTCACTATATGAAAAAATTAAAAGATGTACAAAGCTCTCTTGTTCAAGCTCTCACCCTAGAACCCAAGCCTTTAATCATGTTACACCCTTCTCCCTCACTTCTCTCAACCTTATGAAAACCCCATTTTCTTAGGTCTTCTCATAACCCGGAGAGGAACTCTGAGAAAAATCTAAAGAGAAAAAGACCTCATCAACTACTCTCATATCTCATGGAAGAAGCAACTCACGTTTACTTTTTCATTAAAAAAGTTTCATTTTGGCTAGAAACTTAATAAAAACCCAACAACCTCCACCTTGGCATGTTTTAGTCACTTAGAAGATTTTCTATTGAAGTTAGCTCCACCTGAATCTTTGCCATGACATAGAACCTATGGCATGTGCACCACACTCCACCTTGGACCACATTTTGAAACCACCTTAGGGGGGGGGAACTTGCAATTATCATTCATAGTGAATTCTACACCCATATATACCTAGAACACACTTCTTCTTTAAACCTGAATAATAACCTGTTTGTTATTACCACAAACAATCATTAGCCTTAAAGAATCACTGCTACACATACCATAGAATCAATTTAGTTTTAGCACCATTTGATTCGATCATAACATGGCTAATGCACATGTGTAGCTGTCCCCATTTAACCTTCCTAGTCAACTCCAGAGAGGGACCTTGATCCGTCCTCTCTAATCACATGAATTATCTCACCATCAATCACTTAGAAACCTATAATACTTGTCTTTGCTCTAACTATGAAAGAGACCTTGAACGGATCAAGGTGATACATACCAACACACTTTTCTCCATTCATCATGACCAAACAGCTATGTATGATTTTCATGGCTCCACTTGTAGCTGAAAATCTATAACCTATATAATCCAATTGGTCTAGAGATATTAAATTCCTTCGTATCATTGAAACATATGTCACACCACCTAAAGTACAAACCACTCTATCAAACATCTTAATCTTCATTGTCCTAACATCTGTGATGTCACAAATGAAACTATCACCTAAAGAAATAACACATGTCTTCTTCTTTTGGAACGTATCAAAATATTTTTTCTTAGAGCATATATGAATATGAAAACCTAATCTAATATCCACTCATCATAAGAAAAAGTGTCTATACCTTTAAAGATTGTGAGAACATTTACAATGTATTCCTCATATTCCTTTGCCAATGTTGTATTGAGACTCTCACTTTTTTCTTCTTCTATCATCACATTTTGGACACTCCCTCTTAATGTAGTCATATTCCTTGGAATGAAAACACTGCAGCTTGCCCCTTCTTTTAAACTTGAACATGCTATTCCTAAATCCACTCACATATGACCTTTCTAATTTGGATTCTCTACTTGACCAATTAACGCAAAATCTTAACATTCTTTAAGATTTTCTCTCCTTATAATCTCTTTAGGTAGGAGTGATGCCGTGACGTCTTCTTGGCTTACTATATCTTTTATGAATAATAACATTATTACCAAGTTTTCCTAAGAATCAAAAAACTAGGTAAGAAGCAAAATGGCAAGGTTAATCCAAGAGCTGGTTAAACACGTTTAAGTGTTCCAATATATTAACACCTTCCTCCATCTTTAGCTCATACAATTACCACTTTAGATATAGCTTATTGTTGAGATTTTTCCCATGTGGAGTTTTCGTAAAATAAAATGCCATTTATAACGTCACCTATAATCTCTTCTCCTTTCAAAACGTTTTCTACTAATTCATAGTTCCATTTATAACGCCTCCTTTAATCTCTTCTCCTTCCAAAACATCATTAACTAATTATTTCAAACAATTTCTAAAAACTTAATCTTTAATTAAATACCATTTATAATGCCACCTATAATCACTTCTCCTTCCAAAACGCCTCCTACTAATTTTGTTATTTTTAAAATATATTAATTTTTTGATAAAGAAAATTATAAATTATAGACATATACTTACTTCCCCTATCTATATATACTAATTGAAGTAGTAACATCAAGCCCCTTTTTATGTGCCTCCTCTAAGCTATAGGGTTCCACATGGACAATCCCTAAAATCTCTCTATCTTCCTCTCTAATTTCTTCTCTCCATTCTCTCTTAAAATTGCTCTCCCTTATTAAATCTTCACAAAATAAATATTTTTTCCTCTTCCTCTTTTATTTTCACACCTCAACTTAAATAAATCTCTCTTCTTAATTAAATACCCACCTTCTTAAATAAAAATTTGTATTTTAAATCAAAATTCCATAATTTACTTGCTTGTTTAAGCTTGGGTGTCATTGTTCTCATATGACACCTCTCCCATCTTAGTTGTCACTCCAATTGATTTTTTATTTTGTTGGAGACAGATCAATGTATGGTTACTCACTCCCTTTCTCATTCTCATTCCTAACATGTTTACGCTCGCCTCGCTCTCTCTTAGGGACAGAGTTTAGCAAAAATATTTCAAAATAAAAAATGATATTGTAGCTCGATCAAGAGAGCACCAAGGTCATTAATCTTACAGCGCTTCTAAGAATTGATCCCTTTATTGAAGACATTATGATCATTGCAACACATGTTTCATTCTAAGAAGTTAGCATCGAGCGTGTTCATTAAATATTTTTATATCATTTTATTTTTATTTTCTCTAATTTTAGATTTTTATTTATGTTCCCTCTCTAACTTGGTTTTTCTCATTGATTTGCATAGTCACAAGGGTTTTTTATTTTTATTTTTAGTACTTTATTGGCTGCGATTTTTTTTCAAATTAATTTTCAATGCCTTCTTACGCAATTTCAATGGTATAATTCTTGATAATTATCAATATATATATTTTTTTGATGAAACGACCTTAATAGGTCATAAGCCATAGGAGATGATCTAGTTCGAATACATTTTCATTGTTCTACTTACTCTACCCTTTTTTTAGACAAATAATTTATATTATTCTGTTTAACTATTTAAAGTTTTTCAGGATTTGCATTTTGTTTGGATTTCGATCTTTAGGTAAATAAAAAATATTGTGTAAATAAAATTCCATCTTTTAAATTTGATAATTCCCATTTTCTTCTCAATCCCCCCCCCCATTTTAATGGTGCAAAGAAATATTTTCAATCCCTTTTGATGATTTGAAAAATTTTAATTTAATGTTGAAATCACACCTTTGATTCACTCATCAATTATTTTGTATAAAAATAGTGGCGGCATGGGTTTGGTTTGCCCTTTAATGACCGCCTATAGTTTGCCCATATGTAGCCACCAACACGTGGTGTAGTAAAAAGTGATTTACACTTTTTTGGTAAATGATCTTCACTTTTTTATGCTACATGTTGGATGCTGCATATGTGTTGCAGACAAAAGGTGGTCATTAAGGGATTTGCCATAACTAAATCCCTATCGGAATAGTAGTGCTGTGATTGGAGCTAAAGAGACACGTTACCATAAGTATCTATGCATTTTTAAAATATCTTGCATCGGCATTGTAGGCGTTCCAAAGTGCATTTTATATTCAAAAAACAAATAGTTTTTAGGAGCTAAAAAGTGTTTCGTATCAAAAGTATCTTAATTATTATTCGAATATAATATTTTCTTTGGAATATCACAAAAAAACTCTTGCAATATTATTTTTGTGTTCAAGTAATGCTTTAATGAATTTGAAAAGATCATGTATAGTGTTAAATTTAGACCATTCTTGACAACTTTGATACAAATGATAGTTTAATATAAAGATGGTGTTTAAAAAAATTGAAGGAACTTAAATAGATAAAATTGATTAAATATAGATTTATGGTGTTATCCTATCACAGATTTTGAAACACACACATAAATGGATACATTGTCTATACTTTAAGATATCTTCAAATGTGTCACCTTCGTGCATCAGGTTCTGGTATTCTAATTAGAAAAGCATTTTAGAATCCATGTAATCATACTTAATTAGATAATAATAATAATAATATTATTATTATTACTATGAGAGAGACTTCAACTTTCACATGCCAATGGGGAGATTCTGCAATGGACGAATCTCCATTGATTATTATTATTATTTTGTATTTAAAACCAAGGCGATAAAAATATATAATATATATAAACCGTAGCCTCATGCCCCCTTTCTCTCTCATCCACATTGAAACTCTATCGAAATTTTTGTTCATTACTTTATCGAAAACACCCACCTTCTCTTTATCTTCTAGTGTCTATTTCCTTAGAATCTCTTCATAAATCTCTTACTAAATTCTCTTTAAATGCATAGGTGGCACTTCTTCCTTAGCTCTATATCCTCTCCCCCCATCTCTCCCTCCCAACATTGTCCTACATTTCCTTTAACTAGTTGAATCCCTTAAACCTCTCCTACCAAAAGTTATCTTTATTTCCTAAATCATAATTTCTCAAAAATGTCTCTTGCCTCCCCTTCTCCAAAACGTCTTTCACCCTCCTCTCTTTATACATCCTCACATATTTCCAACTATATATAAAATTTAAGATGGTCAAAAACTTCAACTAAGTAATTTAGTTGATAATTGGGCTGTCATTCTATCTTCACTTCAGAAGTTGGGTTAGTTTTTCCAACTATCAAAAAAAAAAATCAACTATATAAGGCACATTAATTAACAGCATCTATAAACTAAAGAATAGCCCTATTTAAATAAAGAATTAGTTAAATCCTAAAAAATCCTACTAGTAAGGGTTGTGTAGGGTTTGAATTTTAAAATAAAGGGTTTTAAAGTGACCTTTAAAAAAACTTAGAAGTTTCAAGAAATGAAGAATAATTCTTTACACATTGAGCATTAAGGTATGGTTAGTTAGGAGTGGTCAAATTTAAGAGAAAAATAACTAGAGAATGAAATTAAAGATCATAAACTAGAACTTGAAGTGCACTATCAAGCATTCCTGTCAACTACATTGTCCCTTTTCAATATCCCATCTAAAGTGGCCAACAAAATCGAATCACTCCAACGGTCATTTCTATGCGAGGGTGCTGATAAAAAAAAAAAAAGACCATCTAGTAAAATGGGACATGGAATCAAAACCAAAAAAACTGGGGGGTCTTGGAATAAGAAACATATCTTTGAAAAACAAAACACTTCTTGGAAAATGGTTGTGGAGCTTTGTTATTACTTTCTAGGGATTTGGTAGTTGTTAATACAAATTAATTGTGATAATCCTTCTGAACTTGGAAATTATAACGGTATGGAATGACATGTCATGCCCAGGTAAGAGTAGAGGTAAGTCACATGTAACTTGAAGAGGGACAAGAGCCGTCACTGAAAGATTAGAAGTAGAGGTGGTCATCCCCAAATTATCACCATGATTCAATGAAGTTATTAACCATGGTCAAACATATATTACTTTTTTTATCAATAACGATTTAATTAATATAAAAAGGAAGAAAAAAAGGATGTACACAAGCCGAAGTTATAACCTACCCACCCCCAATACACCCGAAGATAACCCGCAATGCTCTCAAATACAAAAACCAAAAGGCCATCAAAACATTAATGCTTGTGCCAACTTGGGAGCCATTGAAATTATTTGATGGTTATCATTCACCATGCATACACACTACGGCGCTTTTTTTATTACAAAACATTTTTTACACAACGGAACCCTAAGTTAAAACTGCTCCAATTCTAGTAAGTCTATCCATTCATTAAGCCCATACTGTATAACAACACCCACCAAATTTTCTTTAACAAAAAAAATTCAACCGAGATAAACTTCGGTCAGGGGCGTTGTGTGGGAAGCTATATATAAACTCATTCAAAATACAGAAAATCCCTTTTTCTTTTTTGATATGACCACCCGAACCCATTTGATATAGATATTTATATAGAAACTACAGCTAGGCATTTGCATGTACCTTTATTTATATTATGCTAGCATCTACAATATAATAGCTAGGATTGTGTGAGTCATTTCTTAAATGGTGACTTAGGAGAGAGCTTCGATCATGTGAATTGGTCATTCGCATTCCAGGTATGCATTTTACCGCCACCTACTCGTCTTTTCCCTTCAGGAAAGATTGTTTTATCTGATAAAGAACTTTTTTTTCTCTTTTTCTTAAAAAAATATATAGAACAAACACAAGATAGATATACTTAAAAGTAGTACATTGTGTGGTCATCGAGTAGACCCTAACTCATCAACAACCATTAATTTGTTCGGAAAACAAATCAAAATTTAAATCAATTAAAGTTGAAAGAAAAAAATAGATATACTAATCCTATATATCCTACATATCAGCCTGTGGAGTCGGTAACACATTGGTCACAAAAAAAATTCTCCCATTCGGCTATTGAGGGAGAGAAAATTTCTCCTCTTTTAATCACAAAACCCCAAATCCTAGTTCCAAAACTTTCTATCACAAATCCTAAAAAAGTGAACTTTACTATTTATCTTCTTGAATTTCAAAACTCATTGTATCATTTAAAGCACACCAAACCGGGATGTCCCAGAACCTATTTTCCTCTACTTTACTCTCACTTATTTCCATGGTTGAGTCAAACCCAAACCCCCCACGTTGAAATGGACATGAGTTTTTTTCCTCGGATGCTCCAGTTTTAGAAAAAACTTTTGACCCATCCTCAACTTCTTCGATGGGCTCAATGGTTTTCCCGATGGAATTTTTAGACAAAGAATATCAAAGGAACCCAGTTCAAAGTGCTTCATCTGCAATCAAAAGGGACATTTTGCCAAGGTTTGCCCTCAAAAAAAAAAAAAGAGAAGTCTTTCCAGCAACTTGTTCGACATGCAGACCTGACAGATTTCTCTAATGTTGAATCAGTCTTCTCCCTCACTAAAGAGCAAACCCCGCAGTCTCTATTTGCTATTCAGGTTCCTGATAGCAATTGTGGCTCCTCCAGCTCAGATGATGAGCAGTCTGTAACTTATGACATTAACGGTATCTTTGCCACCTCTAACCCTTCCTTCCAAAATCAACCTGTCCCGGCACACCGAAGATGCCGCTGCCGACGGCACCCCATGATGTTCTAAAAGAAAGCTATTTTGACTTTGCCAATATCATTTTTAATTTATCTTTTGCATCCACCCTTCTTATAGTGTGACTTACAAAACCCAACCTGATTTCTTTTTTCCCGACTCTTTCCGACAATCTTTTTTAGCTCTAGCATTGCGTTTGTCACTACAAGATAAAGAACAAAGTGAGCTACCCTCACTTTACCCTTCTTATAACTAATCTCTTATAACTTAAAATAAATGAAAAATGAAACATCTTACATAAAAAAAATGAAAAAGAAGCTTGTGTGTTTAAAATGAGAAAATAAAAGAAGTGTAAAAGGGTCAAAGTAATATATATGAGAACACACTATCATTTTTTTTTCTTTGAAGAAAAGAGTTAGTATTTCCATGATCACTCACTAAAGAAACTTAGAAAATTTAGAAAACGAAATGACATAAAGCTTCAAACATTATGACCTTTATATTCTTTAATTATTTATTAACCATGAAATTGAGTCATTTCCTTATACATTCTTAAAACCAAAATATGTGTTTTGGGTTAAGTTTTCTCATGAGCTTGTCATGGTGGGAAAAAAAGTAGAAAATAATATAAAAAAATGAAAAAAAAAACATAGCATACCTATGGTAAGGGAATAATGTAAGAGATGATGAGTTACCCTCATTTTTTAAAAAAAAATGGGGATAAACTCTATTCTTCTATAACATAAGACATATTAAACATCTTAAACAATGAGTTATAAAAATCTTTTATGCTTAAAAAAATAGAATAAAAGAAATAAGAGGATAGGTATATCATGCATAAAAATGTGCTTTACTTTCACTTTCAATGAAGAGAGAAAAATTGGCCTCTCCATAATCAATCACTAAAGAGATTATGAATAAAATAAAATTACTTTAAAAGATGATAAAGAACAAAGACAATGTATATAATTTATTAAAAAAAAAGGACAATGTATATAAATGGGCTATACCCTCACATTTTATAAAAGGGGGTCAAGCTTTTCATAATAGGTGCATGCCAAGAGGGGAGAAGTGACAAATGCAATGCAGTCTGGAGTAGAAAAAGATTGCCGAAAAAGGGCGGATGCAAAAGATAAATTAAAATGGTCTTAGCGAAGTCAAAATAGATCTCCTCCAAAACATCATGAGGTGTTGCTGGCAACGGTATTTTCGTTGGTACGGGGTATAGGTTTGGTTCAACCATGGAAACAAGTGAGAGTAAATTAGAGGAAAATAGGCTCTAAAACATCTCGATCCGATGTGCTATAAATGATATAATGAGTTCTGGAATTCAAGAAAATAAACAGTAAAATTCACTTTCATAGGATTTGTGATGAAAGTTCTAGAATTAGGATTTGGAGTTTTATACACAAAGAGAAAAATGGAAGAAATTTTTTTTCTCTTCAATAGCCAAATGAGAGAAAAATTTTGTGACCAATATGTAACCGACTCCACAAACTGACATGTAGGATATATAGAATTAGTATATTTGTTCTTCTCTTTTAAACTTTGATTAATTTACATTTTGATTTGTTTTCCAAACAAAAACAAATTAATAGTTGTTGATGAGTCAAGATCCATTCGATGACCACACAATGTACTGTTTTAAGTATATCCATCTTATGTTTGTTCTATATATATATA
>JAOXJP010123744.1:0-13782 GCA_025762735.1 Platanus orientalis | reverse complement strand
CTACAATCAAACACCCGACCCGTCATAGGGATGATATCAGGTGAATGCTTAGCTGGTGTCATGTTGGTATGTTTACAGCATTGATGGTCTAATGTGTTTTCGAGCCCTAACTTGAATGAGTCTAGTGTTAGGGTCGTAACCCTTCCAGGGAAGGAACCTGGGATACAAAAAGAAATATGAAAAATAAAAGCAAATACCAAAAATACCACAAGATATACTATTTATGTGGAAAACTCCTAAGCGGCGAAAAATCACGGAGTCATAAAAAACTTTAATTATTCAAGAAGAATAAACTGTGTCTTGCTTACAAACTTCTCTCTCACATATACTCTATCATAGTCTTTTCATACACCCACAGAATGAAAAAGGACCCATTTTTCACCTTCTCACATAACCCGAAAAGACATGTTCTATCACCTCGAAGAAAATTTTCTTCAAAAAAAAATGGTTTTCCTCTCTTCTTACTCTTTCTACACAGTTTTAGACATCTAAACATACATATAAATACCCCAAAAAATTTAGGATTGAATCAACTATCCAAAATTACACTTTTTCCCTTTTGTATAGACCGTGGAATTCTCATCCTAGATAGTTTGATTGATCGAATGTATCTTAACCAAATATCTTTTTTGCTCAAGTGATTCAATTGCTCCAGGTTCAATCAATTGAGTTTACTTTCGATCAATCAAACAAATCAATTTATCCTATCCATGGTTTTTTCACCTACACCTTAGATCTTCACATCAAGCTTCATACACACAATATTTAGGCATTTCAGATTTGGTGCGACCCTTAAAATCAGACTAAGGTGAGAATGATATTAGGGGCCAATACATTAGCACCGAAAAAGTGACTTAACACTTTTTGGGGGATACTTTTCACTTTTTGGCACTGATGTGTTGGCCCCTGATGTCGGTCTCACCTTAGGCTGACCTCAGGTGGTCTCACCAAATCCTCATGGGCGTTTAGGAGCTTTTAGCTGAGTTATTGAAATCTAATTCACTTGATTGAACTAATCCTATATGCTCTCTTTTTAGATGGAGAAAAATATAACCAATCCGTCTGGTAGGGTTCCTACTGAATACAGTTCCGGATCAAATGAACGAACTCGCGCTGTGCCGTATATGTGGGTGGGGGACGATGGGAGCTGGGTTTATTTCTCATTAATTTTAAGTATTAATGGTCTTGGCTCTCCATATTAAATTTCTTAGTTTAGTATTCAAGAATAATTACCAAAAACAAAAGGCTTAGTTACCATGAACAAGTCCCATCGTCAAATGTGACATAAGACACATCAGGTTGGCGTGCATTTAGTCATAAATGGGCAAAGAGACGACTTCTAGTTGGATGTAATTTAGAAAAGAGATTCTCATTCATGAACCAACTATAAGGGCATGTTTGGTTGTTTGAGGTGGGGGGATTTCTAAGGTCCCATTTGCTTTAATGCCTTCATTATGACGAGGGAGTTAAAGATAAATGACATTAGATGGGTAGAACCGTAGAGGAACCTAAGCTTTCATTTTCTGGCCCCTTTTTTTTTTTATTTTGGTAAATAGCTTTCACTTTCTGGTTCCTAGGCCTCTCAAAAGTGAATGTAAGCACATGGCTGTGACCTTTCGCCTTGCTAAGACATAGTTACAGTTAACTACCAGCTCACTTCTAGGTCCTCTATTGAACTAATTGGAAACCTAAACCGTAAACTGTGTACTAATACAAGTTTTAGCACGTGTAAACGATACACACCGCCTATTCGATAAGGACCCACCTTAGAATCTCATTAGGCCAATTATCAACTTGATCAAAAGGTAGTAACCATCTAACACAATCGTCAGAGTTAATTTATTTGTTTATTTTAATTTGTTTCCGAGTATACACCAAGTTTTCAAGTTTCTCAAAAATAGGGGTGGCAATTCGTGTTGGCAGGCCAGGTTCGTGTCATGTCGAGATAAGGGCATACGACTACATGGCTAAACCCGAACACGACTCATTTATTAATCGTGTCAAAGTGGGTCAACCCTCTTTGCCCCGAAATACATTAACAGTCAACTTTAACCAGTTTATTTCATGTTGGTTTGGTGTCGGATTTGATAGTTATATGATAATTCTTATTGGCTGGTCAGATTCATGTCATGTCAAGTTAAGGGTATACAACTATATGGATCATCCCAAACCCGACCCATTTATTATTCATGTCTAAACGGGTTAACCTGCTTAAACCCAAAACACATTTACAGTCAACCCTAACCCGCTTATTTCATTTTTGGGTTTGTGTCAAGTTCAAACTTTGCCACCCCTACTCAAAAAGATCACGAACATACTTCCTCCAATGGATTATCGAGCAGCTTTGATACCCAATCGGTCCTCCAAAACATGTCTTGGAGTCATTTGGAACCAGCACTCTATATGTCCAGCTTGAGTGACATATGTTGTACTTATACATAGTAGTTACAGTTTTCAGGGCTCATGACATATTGACATCTGTTATCCTCGGGCCCACTTGTAATATCCATAAAGTATGAGCAATAGAAAAAAGGTCCATCTCGATTACCAGATGTGACATACATCAAGCACCACATAGGAATAGTGAAGCCTACATTATTGATGTTGAAGGAACAGAAGACATAGACACCACAAGCTTCCAAAATCAGCATAAAAAAGAAGACCCGTGAGGGATTATTAGAGGATAACTTACAAAACTGTCAAAAATAATAGGGCATACAAGAAAGAGTTTAATTGTGTGGGTCTCTCTTGCACAAGGGGTTCATATTTGTTGGCCTCATCTCCAAGAAGATTTTTTTTAAAGGCCACTTGGGTCCATTGCTGTCACATAAGGTGACCCTGCACAACTACTCTCAGGGGAGGAAAGTTAAACATCAATGCAATCTATTGCAGAATGCTGTCCAGGGGTTTTGAAATCTTGACCTCAACCTTCAAGAAGCCATACCACAACCATCTCGTTTAGAGATGATTGGTATCTGCAAGAAGATTTGGTGGACCAAAAATCAGTCCAAGGGTTTGTAGTCTTTTAACCAGAAACTATTTATTGAGTGGTTAAAGTAATTGATGAAGCTTGATGGGGAAGATTATACCGACGTCCCTAATAGTCCAACTCCAATAACCCAGCATAGTGTCAATCTTAGAAGAACCGATCCAAATAGTTCCCAAAAGGACCAGCACGGGACTTGGGAGTCCCCAGCCCCCAACCAACCAAATGCCGAAGCCATTGGCGAGAAGGAAACATCCCTCGATACTGACCCTGAGTATCCCGCGAGTAGCCCCAACTATCACCCAGATCACTGGACACCGAAAGACCAGTCGAGGCCTCGAGGCACCCGGCACCCGAGACTCCTTGACATGCAAAAGCATGGCAACCCCGACTACTTCGCTTAAAGATAAGCACAAAACCGTTATGAGAAATGAATATTCTTTGCAACAGGCTTGACATTCAGAAAAAATAACAGAAAGATTAAGGAGAGACGCGGCCAAGAACGTAGGGGAAAGCGACATGCGAAATCTCCTTTGATGCACCACTACTCGAGCCTATAAAGACAGGTAGTGATTCGTCATTCAGGTGAGAAACAACAAAAATCCTAAGAAAGAGAGTTCTACTTCTACATCCCCACTGTTATCTGACTTGACCATCGGAGAGTTAGAGATCGGCACCCTACCAACACCTAGCTTCCTGACCATTTTATGTTTCCTGTGTGTAGCACTAGCTCCGCTGGGGACCTGGGATAACCGTGGGACCATCTAGTTAGCGTAAAAGAGCCACCCGAAAACCAATACGCTATTAGCTGGCGTCGTCTGTGGGAAACACTGTTTCTCGGAGAACCTAAGGTCTGCATGGTTAAAACCAGGTCAACGGCGGTTCAACACGACAAGGGTGCCGGACCTAACGGACGAGAAACCTCCATCTCCAATGAAGCACACCTGGAAACTCCAAGGATGGTTGTTCTAGAGCAGCAAATTTAAGGACTGACGGTGAATGTACAGTTGTTGATGGAACAGAACCGATAAATCATGCAATAGCTATGAGACTGCTGAGGAGCAACCAACAACCACCACTTAAGACGATCGAGACCCCGTATCACCTCAACCAGACCAGGAGCACAAAGATGACGCAGTTAATGGCACGACTTATCGATTCCAAGAGGCAAGCCAGCTAGGAGGAAGGATCCACATCCCAGACCTCTGGGAGGAAAGAATGGAGGACGTAAGGAGGGAGATGGCTACCATGAAAGAGGCCCTCAAAGGAAAAACCCTGGCTAGCATTGACGAATTGATTCAGATGACAAACCATCCCTTCACCCCGGAGGTAATGGCTCGACCTCCTCCCGATATGTTTAAGCCGCCTCAAATGGAGATGTTCGACAACGGTAAGGATCCCCTTGATCATCTAAAGGTGTATAAGATGTACATGGCAAGCCCTGAGCCTGAATGGGCCAGCCAGATCTTAAGGTTTTTTAAGAATGGCAAGTTACCCAAGGATAAAGGAGAGGCAAGAAAAGTGAAGACACGGGCGAGTCGGTAACTATTTCTCGACGACACTCTCTACAATAGGAGTTTCACTCTCCCCCTGCTTAGGTGCCTGTCCGATGATGAAGCTGACTATGTGCTCCAAAAAATACATGAGGAGATATGTGGGAGCCATTCAGGAGGTAGGTTGATAGCCCACAAAGCAATCAAAGCTGGATACTATTGGTCATCAATGCAAAAAGATGTCACTCTCCTTGCTCAGAAGTGCGATAAGTGTCAGAGATTTGTCAATGTCCCTAAGAAGCCCATGGAAGAATTAGTCTCCATAACAGGGCCCTGGCCCTTTGCATAGTGGAAAATCGACATAGTCAGGCCACTTCCCATAAGGAAAGGACAAATAAGATTCTTGGTGGTAACCATCGACTACTTCACCAAGTGGGTTGAGGCTGAACCCTTGGCGAAAATCATCAAGAAGAAAGAACATCCGCGACTTCAGCTTGGGATTCTCCGAGTCATTATCAGGGACAATAGCAACCAATTCAATAACACCCGATATCGGAAATATTGGGTGGATCTCGGTATTAAGAATCACTTCTCTTCCCCGACTCACCTTCAGGCCAATGGCCAAGTGGAGGTCACTAATAGAATGCTCCTAGGCATAATCAAGAAGAGGCTCGACAGCTACAAAGGCCTTTGGCCTGAGGAACTACCTAACATCCTTTGGGCATACTACACCACGGTAAGGACTCCCACAGGGGAAACGTCATTCTCGCTGGCGTTTGGAACTGAGGTAGTGATACCTGTCAAGATTAGAATGGCTACACACAGAACGGTAAACTTCAACTCAAAAAAATGAATAAGGCCTCAGAAGCAACCTTGACTTATTGAAAAAGAGAATAAACAAAGTTGCACTTCAGATAGCCACCTACAAGTAAAAAATAGCCAAATATTATAATTCTTGGGTCAAGGCAAAGAGATTTGCAGTCGGGGATTTAGTGCTCAGAAAGGTGAGTTTAGCGACACAAGACCCGACAGAGGAAAAGCTAAGACCATGATGGGAATGGCCTTACCAGGTAACACGCTGCAATAGGCCCGGGACCCACCACCTTAAAACAATGCAAGGGGAGCCCATACTGCGACCATGGAATGTAGAACATTTGAGAAAATACTATCAACAAAATTAATGTTATAATTCTAACCAGTGAAATTTTCTAGTTATGCAGGGTTGACAAAATTATAGGTCATAACGCTCAGGCTACAAGACTAACCCTGGGTTACAAGATTAACCCTCAGGTCACAAGACTGACCCCAGGCCACAAGACTGGCTCACCCTTCTAGCTCCTTGCACCTCATGCTCAGGATACAAGACTAGCCCTAGGTTACAAGATTAACTCTCAGGTCTCAAGATTGACCTCGAGCCATAAGATTAGCACGTCCTTCAAAGGCCTCATGCATCCTACTGAAGCTAAAAGACTATCCCTCTGATTACAAGATTAACCCTCAAGTCACCAGGCCAATTATGAGTTATAAAACCAACCTATCCCCTGATTGAACAAAGTACAAAGCAAAGATAAGTCCCACAAATTCATTAAAGTAAAGAAACCCAAGACGTGTTAGGATACATACGTTGCAATTAGAGTCGATCCCCTAACACCAAGTAAGTAAAGCTACACCTCATCACGAATGAGATAAGTAAATTAGAGAAACATTTGAAAGTACCCGATGGCATTCCCAAGAAAGGCCCTCACGTGGGGAAAGGGCTTAAGCCCTAAAGGAGTGCCACCGGGGACCCTCACTCTTCTAAAAACACTAGGAAGCGCTTAAAAGACAACAAGCTAGTTAGTTAAGGAGGCTTGGTCCCAGATGTACATCTACACTTAGAAATTTTTGGTTGATTTTAGTTAAACACCTATCTCTATTTGTCTCTGAGACATTAACCCCGAGGGATCCCAATACCTTCTAT
The DNA here is from genome assembly GCA_025762735.1 of Platanus orientalis. Taxonomy (NCBI): domain Eukaryota; kingdom Viridiplantae; phylum Streptophyta; class Magnoliopsida; order Proteales; family Platanaceae; genus Platanus; species Platanus orientalis. The sequence goes on along the minus strand of JAOXJP010123744.1, from coordinate 7,343 downwards.
ACACTATTCACCCCCACTCAGGTAAAAATTAATCACCCCGAGATGCACTAATACTTAGAAAACATTTTTGACACTCGTAAAGCTACGTACCCCAGCCTACCTAGATACACATAGAAAGTGTGAAAAGAAATCACTACGACACACACCAACACTTAAGAAGATTTAAAGAGAAAAATTATAAGTAAAGAACGATAAGCACATACGGGGGAAAAAGAAAATTTCATTCATTTACAAGAAGTTTACAAAGTTCAAAAAAAAAAGATACATATGCAACTATTCTTGAGGATTGACATCCCCCAAGGTCACCTCTCCCAGTGCGACATCCCCCCAGCTGACCTCTCCAGCTTCAACAGTCATCACCTCTTCAACTGCCCCCTCGGCCACTTATCCTCCTCGGTCAGCCGCCCCCCACTTACCTTTTAGGGGGCATTCCCCCAGCACACCTCGAGTAAGGCTCATCCTCATATACTCGAGGTGTGCTAGGGGAATGCCCCCTAAAAGGTAACCCCCTAAGACTTGGCCTCGACAGCCAAGAACTAGGCCTCAAGGAAGATTCCCCAACTATCAGAACTAGGTTAAAGAAGACGCCACCCGGGGAGAGTTTGTCTCTATCACGGTCATCGGGGCGGGGGCCCTGGTAGCAATGGTGGGAGCCTAGGAAACAGTAACAGAGGCCTTGGTGACAATGGTGGGAGTAATCGCAGCTTGCACCTCGGAGGTAGGGGCAGGAGAAGAATCGACCACTTCTTCTTCTAAGTCAACCACTGGGATGGCAACAAAGGGGGTCAGAGGAGGTGTTGGAACTATCTTGGGGACTTGGACCTCGGAGGGCCCCTCGAAGACGATGTGCCACTTCCTTTTTTTGAGGTCGCAGCTCCCTTAATCTAGCCAATCACAGACGAGTTAGTTTTCTTTGCTCCCTCGACCTTAGCATCCTTGATTTCCTTGGCCTAGGAAATATACTTCTTATCGGTCTTCATCGCTACACAATAGACAAACCTGAGATCAAAAATTCACAACAAATAAAATAATTAAAAGAAAGAGGGGAAAGGAAGACATCAGTAATGAGGATTGGTGAGTTACCCGGGTTTGGACCAAACCCACACTGATAGAGTCAGACAGGCGTGACGAGGTTCGGGAAGGCGTGGGAATGATAATTGATAACCTCTCGGATGCGAGCCTCCTCCTCGTCGGAAAACTCGTCTACTTCAGAAACTAAAACAAAAAGAGGGGGGAAGAAACGCATAAGGCAGCTGAAAAGAAGACTACTCAAACATAGACAATGACAAAAAAATTAAGAGAAAATATATACAAGAAATGACAATTGATTCACAGCTTACCTACTGAGCTGATGACTGACGCCCATACCCGGTTGAACTTTACAGCTGGGACCTCCCCCGGGGGGCTCTCCCAACCCTCACCCGAGACAAAGAAATATTGGCTCCTCCACCCACTATTGGAGCTCGGGAGCGCAGTCACTAATGTAAGAGTCGGGTCCTGACTAGCGAAATAGAACCACCCGAGCTCCTGCTTCTTGGGGCAATAGCAGTGAAAAAACTCGTTGAGTGTGAGGGGATGTTTACCCTTGAAGGTTAGTTCCCATAAGACCATACATCCTATGGCTATCCGTTAGGCATTGGGCATTAGTTTCCCAGGTGCCAGCCTAAGGCAGAGTAGCAGTTCCCTTAGAAATAAGGGAACTGAAAATTAGAGGCCCACCATAAAGGCCTGCTCGTACAACACTATGCTGCCAATAACGGCTTCGAAGCCCCGAGAGTCCTTGAGGGCCGTAAAGACGATCCCCTCGGGAACTAGATAGGTAAAATAATATTGAGTTAGGGTTTTCACCCCCAACTCAGAATCGTATTGGGCAGCTTTGAAATCCTCTTCAGGAGCAATCTCCCCCGCTGCTCCCTGGGCATTAGTTGGAGCTGGCTCTGTAGCCTGCTCCGAGGGGTTTTGTCGGACTTCTGACAAGTCATCAACCCCGTCGACCATCCGGTCTATGGTATCCCCAGACACCATTGGGAAAAGTTAAAAGAATAGAGATCTACGAAAAAGGAAGGTAAAAGCTATGGAAAGGTAAATACACTAAGTAGAAACACTAAACCAGAAAACACACACAAACAAACTAACGAACTCAAGCAAAGGTGAGCAATGGAGAGAAACTGAGATAAATTAGAAAATAAACGGCAAGCAAACAACACAGTACTTGGAAAAAGAAGACAAGCAGAAACAATGTTGGAGGCGACGAAAAAATGGATGCCCGTAAGCAAAAGGGTAACCGAAAATGGCTAAGAAGGGAGCCCAGGAACAAAGATGACCGTGTTGACGATGGAGATGACATCATGTAGAAATGAAGAAAACTCACCGAAAATCGCCCAAGATGCAAATAGGAAACACGGGAGATAGTACACAAGGATAAGGGAAAGCCAAATAGTGTGTTGAAAGGGGAATTTATAAACTACCCCAGGGATCCTCGACCCTATGCGTGTCACATATCCACGAGCTAATGAAGCAAACCCGAGAAACGAGGCTACGCAGGAATCCCCAAAATATTCAAGAAGTTTAAACATAGCTGTTAGATTACCTAGAGATCCGAGAAGACACAACACTTAATATGACCCATAATCGGCACCAGCACGTCCTCTCGATTACTGAAATTCATTAAATGTGAGGTCATTATTAATGCTTATCCCTAACCTATGTCACATCGATAGCTGAAATGACACGTATACTATGTCAAAACAAAAACAACGAATAGAAACAGTTCGTATTGCCAGGCCACGTAACCCTGAACCAGGGAATAAGGGGGCAACTGATGGGAAAGATTATATTAAGGCCCTTAATAGTCCGACTCCGATAAACCAACACAGTGCCAACTTTAGAAAAACTGCCCCAAATAGTTCCTAATAGGACCAGCCCAGGACTCAGGATTCCCTTGGGAGTCCCCGGCCCCCGACCTACCAAATGCCGAAGCCATTGGCGAGAAGGAAACATCCCTCGGTACCAACCCCGAGTATCCCGCGAGTAGCCCCGACTATCACCCAAATCACTAGACACCGAAAAACCAATCGAGGCCTCGAGGCACCCGACACCTGAGACTCCCCGACACGTAGAAGCATGGAAACCCCAACTACTCTGCTTAAAGATAAGCATAAAATTGTTATGAGAGGAATATTCTCTGCAGCAGGTCTAACATTCTAAAGAAAAAAAAACATAAAGAGCAGGGAGAGACGTGGCCAAGAACGTGGGGGAAAGCGACGTGTGAGATCTCCTTTAATACACCACTACTTGAGCCTATAAAGACAAGTAGCGATTCGCCCTTCAGGTGAGAGATAACAAAAACCCTAAGAAAGAGAGCTCTACTTCTACATCCCCACTGTTATATGACTTGACCTTTAGAGAGGTAGAAGCCGGCACCCTGCCGACGCCTAGTTTCCTGACCATTTTTTGTTTCCTGTGTGCAGTGTCAGCTCCGTCGAAGACCTGGGATAACCGTGAGATCATTTGGTTAGCGTAAAGGAGCCACCCGAAAACCGATACACTATCAAAGATAATTTTGTGATCTATACCTACAACTTGTTGACTCTGCTAGTTTACTAGATATAAGTCGTTCTTGATTCGCCAATCCCTGTATGAACTCTTATGACTTGTGTGGTTCTTCCCAAATCTAAACCAAATAAAATTCAAGCTCACATTATACTTAATCAACATCACCTCGTTAGACTCTTAACACACAATAAGAGGGTATAGAACAACTAAATTTTTCATTAACAAAAAAATCCAAAAGTATAAAATAAGCAGTCTGCGATTTGCTGAGAATAATTTGGATATTCTCGAGTAGTAAAAGAAACATCAAATATATTTAAGTCTCTTTTTTTTTCCATAAATATATGGGTTTCCCTAGGCTATTAGAATACTTCTTAGATCTCTTTTCTTTCTTTTCTTTTAGGTGGGAAATTTATGTAGAAGTAATTATTGTTTTCATAAATATTTATTAAATTTTTTCTATTTTTATATTCTTTTTGAGACATTTCTTTTTTTATCATTTTATTTTTGTGATAAAAAAGATTAAGATATTCACGTTGCTTACATTTGCCAAAAGTTCATTAAGTTGGTACTTCAATGATTAATAATATAAGAGTAATTTATGCTTTTGCTTGTCAGTTGTTGATCATTTGTCTTTACAAGATGAATGATGGATTAACAAAACATTCTTTTTCACCCTAACCTGGTCATTATTTGTGCTATTTTTAGATAACATTTTTCTTAGAAATTAAAAAGCAAATTGATATGACTTCAAGTTGAGTTCATAACCAAGGCCTCTGAGTAAACTAAAATTCCAAGTTGGCAAGCTATGTCTAGATCAGGTGCCATAGAGTGGCACTAGGACTATGTAAAGTTTCTTTGTGAAACACTTTGGATCATCTCTAGCTAACTCAAGATGGCAAACACGCAGCGAAAAGCACTGATATTTTGACTTATTTTATGACCCGATTTTGGTCTGACGACCCACATCACAGTTGGGTCCGTTTTGGAAGTCTTTTAGGGTTTTGATCTGCTTATGCAATAGGGTTTTCTTGGGACTGTATATAAAGGCTTGTTCGTAGGTTTCTTTGCAAAGAGTTTTTTGACAAGAGTTTTGTTGGGTTTGGCTTTATTTGCAATCAGCCGTTATATCATGAAAGGATCTAACAGTGACCACTTAATTGGAGTCAAGACTCCTTTGTGAAGTGGAATCTTAAACGCCTACTTATTTGAGAATAAAACCCTATGAAATTAGGGAAAAGGATAAGAGAGGGAAGAGCCAGTTGCAAGATCAAACTCTTATGAATTTTCTTCAGGGTTTGAGAGTATGAGGTAGAGAGGGTGTACAAGGGGAAAGGGTGTGGGTTTTTGGGTTATAGAAAACACATTTCTTTGTATGGGTTTTACATTCTCATAGTATAGAAGGCTTGATTCTCTCTCGTGGATGTAGGCTTCAAGCCAAACCACATAAAAATCCTCATCTCGTGTGATTGTTAATTTCTTTGTTTCTTTTATTTTTTATTGCATAAATCATGAGTGGTTTAGGCCTGAATTTCATCACGTTGAATTCCAAGGTTGTTTCTGATATGCCAACAATTGGTATCAAAGCTTCTGATTCATGTTTGGGAGGAAGAGGAAGAAACTGGTGAATAAAATTTTTTTTGGTCAAAGAGTTATTTTCTAAACTTCTTAGGTTAATTCACGATGGCAATGAAGGCTTCCATCTCTGTGGAAAATTGTGATGGAAAAAATAGTTTCATTCTTTGTCAAAGAAGGGTGAAGGATGTGTTAATACAATGGGGTTTGTATAAGGCATTGCAGGGAAAGAAAGGAAAATCCAATATGGAGGATGGTGATTGGCAAGACATAGAGATGAGGGCACTCAACACAATTCATTTTTCTTGCGAATAACATTTTGTTTAATGTTATGGATGAGGATTCGACGCCGGTTTTATGGAAGAAGTTGAAGAAACTTTATATGGAAAATAGTCTTACCAACAAGTTATAACTGAAGTAGCAATTGTACAGACTGAATATAGCAGAAGGTACGAATCTGTTAGAAAATTTAAACGTGCTCAACTAACTCTTGGATCAACTATACAAAGTTGATGTCAGTGTAGAGAAAGAAGACAAAGTCATTTTGCATCTTACCTCGGTTCCTATTCTTACAACAACTTGGTGACAATGTTATTGTTCGAGAAAGATATAGTTAGTCTTTAGGATGTTACGATTTTGCTTTTATCCAAAGAGATTAGGAGGAGATCAAATCTTAAAGGATGTCAAGATTTTCGGTCAGTTGATCAGGTGGAGAATTGCAAAGGAAGGTCATCTGTGAGTGGATTTGAGAATAGCAGGTTTAGGTCTAAGTCCAGAGGAAAGGGAAAGGTGTTGTGTTTTCATTGCAAAAAAATTGACTGCATGCAAATGGGATTGTCCAGAACGTGCTAACAAGAAGAAAAGTGGTAGTCACAAAGCGTTAGCAGAGGAACATGAATACATTATAGATGTTCTCACAGTCTCTAAAGGTATGAATACTTTTTCTCATGATGAATGGATATTAGATTCAAGTTGTTATGTTCATGTTTTCTCTAGGAATGAATATTTTGATACATTCTAAGAGAAGAAAACAAGTTTTGTTTCTTTGGGTGACGGGTCTGCTTATGACGTCATAGGTGTTGGGACGGTGAAGATCAACATATTTGATGGAGTTATTCATACTTTTGGTGGTGTTACATATCTCTCAAAAGTGTGAAGGAATTTAATATTCATAAGCCTGTTAGATTCCATGGGTTGTAAGTATTCAGCTGCAGGTGGAGCCATGAAAATCACACGCGGTTATTTGGTCCTGATGAAAGAAGAAAAGGGTGATGGTTTGTATCGTCTGATGGGAAATATAGTGATCAATGGTATTCATTTGATCTCGATGGGTAATTGGAAAAAGAGTGCACGAAATGACAAGCATTTGTGCATGGTCTCTTTCGTAGTTAGGACAAAGATAAGTGTTATGAGTTTTCAAGTGCAAGATGATGGTGAGAAAGTTCATGCGATTAGAGAGGTCAAATCAATGTCTCTCTCTGGAGTTGACTAGGCTAGTCGACTCAGGCAACTACACATGTGCATTGGTCATATTATAATTAAGTTAGATGATGTCAGGGCTGAATTGATTCGATGGTATGTGTAGCGGTGGTTCTTCAAAGCCAATGGCTATTTGTGGTAATAGCAAACATGATACGATTCAGGTTTGAGGTGGAGGTACGTTCCAAGTATATATGGCATAAAGCTCACAAATAATGACAAGTGCAAGTTTTCTCTATAGTGGTTTTGGAATGTGAGTCAAAGTGGAGTGTGGTGCATATGTTACAAGTTTTGTATTTTGGCAAAGATACAAGTGTAGCTAACTTTAACAAGGAATCTTCAAGGGGCTAAAAATAAAACCAAGGTGGAGATTTGTTGGGTTTGGCTTTATTTGTAACCTGTAGTTAGATCATGAAAGGATCTAATGGTGGCCACTTAATTAGAGTCAAGACTCCTTTGTAAAATAGAATCTTGGACAATTACTCTTTTGAGAATAAAACTCTAAGAAATTAGGGAAAATGATGAGAGAGGGAAGAGTCAACCACAAGGTTAAGCTCTTGGGGGTTTTCTTTAGGGTTTGAGAGTGTGAGGTAGAGAGAGTATATAAGGGAAAAAGGTACGGGTTTTTTTTATAGAAAACATACTTCTTTATACGGATTTCCTATTCTCATAGTGAAGAAGGTTTGATTCTCTCATGTGGATGTAGGCTTCAAACTGAACCACGTACAAATCATCGT
>JAOXJP010123733.1:0-13782 GCA_025762735.1 Platanus orientalis | reverse complement strand
TTTCATTGTGTTTGCAACCAGAATGTCCATTGAGAATGCCTGCCTATTCTAAGTTCAGGGGTGTCTAGACCTTGGTCCTATCCCATGCAGTAATGAACCCTTCTGACTCCATTTATAGACCCGAGTCCAAATTTGGGTGCTGACAAGAGACATACCTTCTCTCATCCTCAAGGTGTAGAGGCATTGGTTCAAATACAACCTGTTCGTGAGAGACTTCGTCATGTATAGGCTCTCTAACTTGAACCACAACCCAACCACAGACACCTCATTTGCAACCTCTTGTAACACCTCATCAGCCAGACACAACTAAATCGCGCAAAGTGCCTTGAGGTCAAGTTCCTCTCTATCATCTTCCAACATCGTCGTAGAAATCTTTTCCTTTCCCACCAAATCTTTGACCAGTCTTTGTTGAACCAACAACACACACAGCTTCATGTGTCATAAACTAAAGCTGTTACACCCGTCGAATTTCTCTACTTCGTACCTTGCCACCATGTCGAAAATCCCAATCGTAACCTAGGGCTCTGATATCAGTTTGTTGTGTGGAAGCCTAGATTTAGAGTCTTGTGTCGCAAAATAAAAGAGAGAAATAATGTAGAACACCAAACACACAACAAGAACAAGATGATTTAACGTGGTTCTGCTTGAAGCCTATGTCTACGAACAAAAACAGAGAGAGAGCTTTCACTATGCAAGAAAACAGAGATTGCATGAGCAGTCTGATTGCTTGCCTCTTCCCAAACCCTATTTCAGGTTCTTAAGAGAAGAAGCCCACATTCAAAACCCTATGTTAAAGATGGGTTTTATAACCAACTTGACAAAAAACCCTAAAGATATCCAACCTTTCCAAAAACGGTGGTGGTTGGTTTCGTGTCAATCCAAGACATGACTCTCAGGCTGAGAGTCAGTTGAATTAAAACCACCACCTCAACAATGCTCTCTCAATAGAAAAATAGGTGTGAATTTTATGATTAATCACAAGAAACAAAAAAGGCAAATTGATTAGTGTAAGATCTGGAAGAAAAATTATATATTCTCTATTAATGGTGGAATTCCAAGCTTTATTATTGGGTTTTCAAACTGCTTCAACCTTGGGTGTGTGCTAGCTATCGTTGAAAGAGATTCATTACAAGTTATCAACTAATTGCATGAAGATTTGAAGGATATTCCACATGAAATAAGTTGTTTAAAAGACTACAAAAACATTGTAATGGATTTTGAAGAAATTAATTTATCTTATATTAATAGGAACCTAAATAGAGTAACCCATGCCATAGCTAAGTTTGGTATTAATCATCCAAATAGTAGTGATTGGATGAATAATCTATTGGGTTAGAGACAACGAAATAGTCGATGAAGATATTATGTCATGTAATCAACATTTAAGTACGTAATGCAAATTTTCTTATCTTACCTAGCCTAAGTGTATAGCGAGGCCAATCCAACCCAACCTCCTTGGGTTTAAGTTATTTTACATTTATAAGACAACAACTCTTAATTCATGTATGATCTCTTAGCTTGTGGTGCGTAGTTTGGCTTGTACATCCAAGTACAGGATTGATTCAACATCAACTTATTCAATTTATCATTTTTATTTAAATTTGTACCTAAATTTATTATGTTAACCGTATTATTTGTCAGTTACACAAATGCTGACATGACTAGAGATATTGGCTTGAGAAATCTATATCATGATATCTTTTTGCCATTGCAAGTGGAGTTCTATTCAAGCGCAAAAGTATGTGACCATCTATTATAAAAGCATCATACATTGCAATAACAAAAAAGCTTACAAGGAGACGTTGAAGATGAACAGATTTTTTTAGCATGATTTTGGTTTAAAGTAAGACAAGTATATTGTTTACTATGACGATGGAAGTGTAACATGCCATTCAATTGAGTACGGACGGAAGTTTTCTTTTGGTAAAAGATGATTCATTTCTAAGAAGCAGACCTAGGAAGAGTCCATCGAATGCCTCCCCACATGTGGGTTGGATTTGAAATACTCCACTGAGCTAGACAATGGGCACAGTCATTTGTTGTTCTAAAAATATACATCACTTGGCACTCCTCAAAGGAGTCCATTAAGATATTACACTGGACAAAAATATGTCGTAAGGACCAAGGGCATAAGTTTTTGTGCTGATTAACATAGCTAACGGCCAAGGACGAGTTTGATTCAATGACAACGCGCTCCACCTGAACTATTTTGCAAGCTTGAGCCCCCACAAAATGGTAGTGAATTCTGCTTCAATCATCAAAACTGATTTTTCATCATCTGCCATAGTCACTGATGCGATTCTAGAACCATTGTGGTCATGTTCAACCATTACAACCACAAACATATTCCTATCTAATGAGCAAGCCGCATCCACATTCACTTTTTTTATCCACTTTGTGGTGGTTCCTAGCCTCTTTGTTCATCTTTCGATGACTTATGTAAAGGAGTACATTTGGTAATTTGAGACACCTCCTCCAATTCGTGACAAATCATGTAGAAATGAGAAATCACTCAATATAAATTTGGTTGATTGTCATTAAAACAATATTGGTTTTGGTTGGACCATATAACCCAACATCTGAGGCCAATATAGATTAGTAGATGTTTTGCTAACTCTTTGGAGTTCCATTTTGATGTCTACTGTTGCTTGCAACCAGGAGGTAAATGATTGGAAACGTCCTTGAGTGAGAGGGAGTTTTAGGATTTTCCAAATTTGAGAGTTGTATAGGCAATTGATAAGACAGTGGATAGGGGTCCCCACTTCTTGGTGACAGTGGGGACAACCCAAATAAATGGATGGAATCAAATAGCCCAAGTTGGCTCAGACTAGAAGGACTCCTTGACATGCTTTCCAAAGAAGACACTTGATTTTGTTTGGCACTTCAATTCATCACAACTTTTTTCATAAATTTGTGTAAAGTAGGGGTCAAGATTTGGACCTGGAGTGACTATAGAATCATACCCAAATTTGACTAAGAAAGCACCTCTCTTACCTTGACGCCAAAACAAGACGATATTTCCCAAGATAAGGGGAGAGAGGGATTTAAGTGATTGCATCTTTTTTCCTTTACCGAGCTGAAGGGGGATAGGCTGTCCAATTTCTAGGTCTAATTGGATGTATCAATAAGCTCTTTGACCTTTGAAGTGTCATAATAACTCTAAGGGTGAGAGGAGAGATGACCACTAGTGAGGGAGGGAATCTAAGCATCATTCCAAATGCCTATAGATTCCCCATTGCCGAATACCTAAAGACAGTGCTTAAGAAGGTATTTCTTGCGTTGGAGATTGTGCCATCTCCATGATCCCCAATTCCTCCATTTACACTAGAGAAAAGTTGAGTGGGGGTAATATATTGATTTCATGACTTTGGCATATAGAAAAGTTGGGTTCATAAGGAATCTCCAACCTTGTTTTGCTAGGAGAGCTTTCTTTGATGTGTGGATGTCACGAAATCCCATACCACTCGCAACTTTTGGTTGCATGAGTTTATTCCAGCAAACCTAATGGATTCGACTCTCATCTGATGTTTGTCCCCACCAAAATGACTTTTGTTTCCTATCAACATTGGCATAGATTGATTTTGGCAAGAGGAAGCTAGACATGGCATAAGTGGGGGCTACAGCGACCACTGATTTCATGAGGATTTCTTTACCCACTTGAGATAACATTTATTGTTTCCAACCTTGGATCTTTTGACTTACCTTCTCATGGATGAATCTGAAAATGTCACATTTACTCTTACCAAACCATAAAGGGAGGCCTAGGTATTTCCCAGATTTTTTATAGTGAGGCATGGTCAGGTTCCTGCTAAGGTCAAGTTGAAGATTGGGGGGTGTTCGGTTACAGAATATGACCTCCAACTTGTCATAATTAATCTATTATCCCAAGGCATTCTGGAATAGCTGCATACATTGTTTAAGAGCTTTAATTGCATGGGGAGTGGCTTCAGAGAAAATTATACAGTCATTTGCAAATAGAAGATGGAATATTGGTGGACTTCGCTTGTGGATCTTGATGTCAAAGAGAAGATTTTGGTTTTCTAGATGGTTGATCATCGATGATAGACCTTAAATGTTGAGGATAAAGAGATAAGGAAATAGAGGGTCACCTTGTCTGAGTCCCCGTTGAGGTTTGAATGGTTTACCTGGTGATCCATTCAACGATACTTAGAAAGATGTCGAGGACAGATAGGACTTAACCCACTCAATCCATTTTTGATTGAACCCCATTTTATGCATGACTGCAGTTAGATATGGCCATTCCACCCTGTCATATGCTTTGCTCATATAAATTTTATTTGCCATTAAATTATGCTTTGTTTTGTGAGTTTTCATATGATGGAAAACATCATGAGCTAGGAGGGTGTTGTCACTGATTATTCAGCCATGGATAAAGGCACTTTGGTTGTCAAATATCAGCTCTCCAATAACTTCCTGAAGGCGGTTTGTCATGACCTTGGAAATAACTTTATAGATCACATTGCATATACTGAATGAGTGAAAGTGGCTTGTTTTCGTAGGATTAGTCTGTTTGGGAATGAGGCCAATAAAGGTTTTGTTGATATTAGTTAGGTCCAGTTTACCATCAAAGAAACTTTTCACATATTGGATAATATTGGACCCCACTGTAGGCCAATATTTGTGATAGAATCGGCTTAGAAACCACTTGGTCCTAGTGCTTTAAAAGCTCCTAGGTCAAATACTGTATTTAAGATCTCTTCCTGAGTTATGGCATGTCCAATTTTTTATGACTTTCTTCCGAAAGATGAGATGTAATGCAATTGGTGACACTTTCTATGATGTCAGGATTGGAATTAGAGAGCTGAAAAAGAGAGTTAAAGTAGATCTTGAATGTGTTTTCAATTTGATCTTCCTAATGAATTCGCTTCCCATTTGCATCATTGATGGAGAGGATTTTGTTCCTATGTCTTCTGATCACTATAGAAACATGGACAAATTTTGTGTTCTTATCCCCATATTGTAGCCAGTTGATTCCAAAATTTTGAGCTCACATAGTTTCCTCATCTTTTCAAATGCCATCAAGGTTCTTGTTTAACCGTCTTAGGTTGTGAGAATCTAGCTTGGAGGGTAGTTGTTGAAGTAGTCTCTAGATGTTTTGTTGGATTTCTTCTATTTTTTTCTTCTATTTCCAAGCTCATTTTTGTTCCATCATTGGAGGGGAGATTTCAAAGAATGAAGCTTTTGAGGAACAGGCTTAACATTGTTATGCATGTGTAGCCATATCTTCAACAATTTGGTGACATTTTTCATGATGGGTCCAGAACCATTCAAAGCCGAAAGGTTGTCTACGGAATAAGGTTTTTAATGGATTTAGTCTTGAGGATAATTGGGTAATGATTAGACCTGAAATATGGGATGACCTTAAGAACCGCTTCAAGGTAACCAATTTGTCATTGGTGATTTGCCACGGTTTTGTCTAGTCTTTCTGATATTCTGAATGGCAACTGTTTACCATTGGTCCATATGTGAGGAGGACCTTTGTATCCCAAGTCAATGAAGCTGCATTGGTTCAACAGACCATTGTTGAAGCCAAGGTCAACCATAGATACTGGTTTGCCACCTTGTTTTTCTATGGTGGACTATAGACAATTCCAATCTCCAAGAACAATGATCGGTCCAACTAAGAGGTTTAGATGAGAGGTAAATTCAGACCACAATGTATGTTTGAGAGAGTGGTTCGGTTCACCATAAACAAAATAGCAGATGGATGTGGTATTATCGTGAGGAGAGTATATCTTAGTGGTTGTCCACCGGAAGGTGCATGATAGAATTTTGAAATTTAATTGTATCTTCCATAAAAGGAGAATACATAGACCATTGGAGTCGGTGCCCTGAATTTTCCAATCTTTGCCTAGGCTTTTGATTTTCTTTGCTATACAGAGCCTTTAGTTTATGCCAGAAAAACTAAGATTGGGTTTTTGGAACGTATAAGTCCCTTTTATTCTACGAACTATTGAGGGTCACCTGCAACCTCAACAGTTCCAACATAAGGCGATCATTGCTGCGGGTGTACCTACAATTAGGTAGGCATACCTGATTGGTTATTAGTTGGGAGAGAGGGAAGGTCTTCCATGTGAAAAGGTGAGTTAAGGTTAGGGTCGGTCTTTGAGATGACACTTGTTTGATGATGTGGGAGATGTTGGGGCTATGTGGTGAATGAGTAATATGGGGGGATGCCAAGAAGGTTTGATTAATGTATTGGTGGTAATCTCAGTTTGTATGAAAAATATAAGGTGGGTTGAAGGAGATACCTGGCTTTGAGAATTAGTTGTTGCATGAGTGCGCTTGGCATTTGGATGATAATGGTTTAATTCTATACGACCTCTTTTCTGGCCTTGGCTAGTGGTTGGAGGGGAGACTTCCATTTCATCATTAGAGAGATCCATTGCATGTGTTATTGACTGCTCCATTGTTTGGGTGGCCACGACCGTTTACATGACTTGCATGGTCGTATTTGTACATTGACGCATTTGTTGTTGATTTTTTTTTTCTAGATGGCCCAGAAATATGATTTTTGTAGATCCATCGATGGAAAATCGATGTTAGTTGTCCAAAATTGGTTTCAATCAAAGGTTGGTTGGTGGACGTCCACGTCCATGCTACTAGGTTGTTGAACAATATATACCTGGTTACAAAGTCCATCTTGTTAGACCACTCCACTTTCATCCATTGTTGGCCCACAAGGGTTCAGCCCAGTTGCATGGTATCTATTGTGACATCAGTTTGCAATCCTCCCCCCCCCCCCAAGAGAACATCCTGGAGCAATGCCGTGTTCTAGCTTGGTTCACCTGCCAAAATAAGTTCATCTAGTCCCATGTCAAGAGGCTCCTGATTTGTACCCGTGGGAGGTGGTGGCATAGTTGGTTGCATGATAGCTGTTGCAAGCCCGTCCATGCAATGAACCAGTGCCTGTTGAGTTTCCTGTGCGTTTGATATGGAAAGATTTTGGAGTGTCCCACATGCCATATCCATGTTAGGATGATTGAAGGCCATCCCATCTTACTATGTGTAGTTAGTTGGAATTGATTGCCCCTGTAAAACAGCTAAGTGGTGTTCATGGTTTCCAGTTCCCGTTGTCAGAATCCTACTTGGATTGACCATTGGCAGCTGTGAATGCATCTATTGACCTGGGTTTTGCATTGTCCCTGGTTCATCTTTAAGCATGACTCTTGTGTTCAAGGCCATAGGTGAGCTTGTTGAAGGGCCAAGTGTCAGGTATTCTGATCTCTATCATAGACGTCGATCAAGGCTGTGTTTCTTCTGCCATGGTTGCAAATCATTTTTCTTGGGTAAGATATCCTAGGTGTTGGGTTTATTCTTCCTTGGCAGGAGGGCTCTAAGGTGCGGACCGTATATTGCTTCTTCCTCCTCGGTACCTGATGGTTGGCTTGGCTGAGGTTTTTATTGGTAGGAAGTATTTTCATGCCCAAGTACACCACAGGTATAGCAAAAGTTTGGCATATATTCGTACTTTAGAAAAGCAAAGAGCAAAGGTTTGTTAGGTCGTATGATTCTCATACGGACTTTAAGTTAAGGCGTGATGTCAATGTTCACCCTCATTCTAAAAAAAGGACCTTCTTCATTCGAATGTTCTATTTCATCAAATTTTAACAATAGGCCCATGGTATTTGCTATTTTTTCCACTGTATTATGGTTGTGTAGCCCCACAGGTAAGTTGTGGATTTGAATCCAAAAGGGAGTGTGTTTGAAGACTAAGGTCTAAGGGCTTAAGTCGGGGTCCCATTCCATGGTGACTACCAGGTGGTTTTTGAACTTCCAAGGGTCTCCGTCCCTTGTGCATTCATAGTCTGCTATGAGGGGAAACACTACAGCAAATAGTTTTGCTCCCATTCTCCTTACTCGAACATTCTCTTCTGGTTCTCAATAACTGACTAATTCATTTACAAATATCTGTTTGTTTACCTTTTTCTTTGTTAATGGGTGGAAAATGAGGGTCTTACTTTGTTGTAAGAGAACACTTCCTTTGACATCATCTTCAATCAGAACCTGCCCTTCTGCCGTAGAGAGGTTATGCATGTCTTCAATGAGGTTGTGGATGGTTGTAGTAGCCATTTGGTTTGTTGTTGTTCTTAAAATCTCTATTCAAGGAAAGAGAAAGGAAACTAGTACCACAATAGACTGTGGACTAGAAGGGAACTCGCATGCGATAAACGAGGAAAAACTTATATGGCCACTTACAAGTTTTCATTCAAGATTGAAACACATTGATATCTGAAATCATTTGGGGTCAAGATGTCTTAGAAAGATAACTGTTGCAACTTGAAAAGTCCATACCAACAATAACATTTGGGACATGATGACGAAAGATGTTATCTTAAGAAAAAGCATGAACTATGTTGAAGCATGACATATTGCAGTTTTATCTTGGGTAACTTGTATCCTCCTCGTGGGGACTTAAAAAGAAAGATTTTTTGGGTTCCCTCCTTATGAGGAGGTGGGATGCACTTATTATTGAGCATGTATTTACTACTTTACTTCTTTAGTACTTTTTGAAAAAGAATAGAAGGGGATTATAGTGACTTGTGGTTTTGATGTATCTTTTGAGAAAGAAGATTAGTATTACTCTCTCCATCTCCTAGGTTTTTGGGTAGGGCTACACACAAGCCCAAACTAACTTGAGCCTAGCTTGGCTCAACCGAAGATTGGCCCAAAAAATGCCAGCACAATCTTAGGCCCAACAGACCCCCAAGCCTGAATTTTAGTCTAGGCTTAGGTTTGGGCTGTGTTTGGACTTACCTTAGCCTGACTCATGGCCCAATGCCTTAGTTTGTAAAGATACAAATATGAGTTTTTTTTTTTTTTGGGCCCAGATATCAGCCCAGATAAGTTGGGCCATACCTAAAGGTTTAGATTTTTCGGTCAAGACAAGCCGTACTTTAAACAATGGGCCTTTATGAGGGTCTACCAAGGCCCATGGACACCCCAAGTTTGGGTGTGGCATATGGGTGTTCTTTCTCAATAAAGAGATAGTTCATTGATTAGTTCTACATTATTGAGTTTGCAGTCCTAGTGAGATTTTTATTTTTGATTATTGTAATCCACATGGTAAAGTGAGAGTTCAATCGACTCAATAGCACTTTATTTCTTTTGATTTTGGTATTTATCTTGGTTCATCATGTTTTGTTAGAGAATATATATTGCATTTCCATGATCCTAAGCAGTGCATATGTCTGGACTCAATCCCATACTTTTTCCTTTACAATGAAGGGATTTTCATGTAACAATCCCCTGCACGGGCAGGATTTGGTAGGACAACATAAAGTTGGCCTAAAGAAGAATGATATTAGGGGCTTTTCACTTTTTGGTACTGATGTGTCAGCCCCTAACGTCATTCTTACTTTAGGCCAACTTTAAGTTGTCCTACCAAATCCATGGTCCCCCAAGATGAGATTTTATATGCTGCCCCTATCCTCTGCTAACCTCCGCCGACGTCAAGGGGGCGGAAACATCAACGCCAAAAGTGATTTACACTTTTTGGGGGCGTGTGTAAATCACTTCTAGCACTGATGTGCCTGTCCCCTTGACCTTGGCAGGGGTTAGCAGACAATAAGGAGGTGTAGAAAATCCTTGCCGCTCTATTTCGATTTGCACACTTACCAGAAATTTAGAGTTTTCTCAACATCTTGGTCTCAGGAGGGGAAAATAAATAAAATCACATAGCTGTGAAAATAAGTCCATTTGATGATGTTTGGTGTATCTTCAGGTTTTTAAGTCTATTGAATTGGTAATGGAGTTGTTTAGCCCCTAAAAAAAATGGTAATAGAGTCAACATTGGTCGAACATCATCTAATTTGATTTCTGTAAGTAGGATTGGAGGTCTTGAGAGCATTAAGCAGAACTGTCTGTCCTATCAATCCCCTAGTTAAAAGACTCTACAATGGATTTTGTACGTTGTTGACGTGGAGTCCATTTTATCCGCTTTTACTTGGTAACTTTCACTATGGATCGTGTTATGGTGACTAATGAGAGTATGCAAATTCCATCTTTCTGTGGGGAAAAGGCTGGTAATGAGAAATGATATATCTGAAAATTGTTTGCTCATTACCTTATGGTAAATCTTGATTATTTTTTATGAATAATCATAAAAAATACAATTTGTATTTCTAAATAAATAATAATATTTATTGTTGTTGTTGTTGTTGTTGTTGTTGTTATATGGTTCAACACCAACTAATTTGACTTCATAGCCCTTAAACTAGGGCTGTTCATAGGGTTGGGCCAGCCTGAGCCCGGCCAGGTCCATCCTGAAAAGCTCAAAAGCCTGGCCTAAGCTAACCCCCAAAAGGGTCTTGGGCCAGCCCAAGGCCTACAAAATTGGGTTGACCCTTGTGCAGACCTTGATCTCCAAGCCTGAGCCAGCCAGAGCCCGTATTAAGCAATGATGGACCAACCCTGGGCTTACTAAGGCCCGGTCCATACCTGGACCAAGCACAGCCCAACCTTAAAGCATATGGACAATGATTGTATTGCAATTGCATCAAGCCTCACTTTTGATCTTAATTCTTATTAAACTTCTAAAGTAAGTCCTATATTCAAAAGTTTACTACTCCAAAAATATGGTAAAATTAATTATTACGTAAGTGAATTGTAATGTTAATCAATCTTAACAACTTAAAATTAGTTAATTTATTTATTTTTTTTTTGTAAATTATGTTATTTATCATTTATAAAATATCTAAACCTCATCATTAATTTCTCTACAAACAAATTACCTAACTAATTAAACTTTCAAGAATGATTACAATGTCAATAGCGTACTGAAATTTTAATTAATTAACCGCTCAAATAAAAGCAACCACCAATGTGCAGCTTGACGAAAGGTGGAAAAAGTGCTCCAATCAATGTCAAAGTCAAGAATTCTTAGAGACAAAGCAAAGGAAAACCTCCAAAAAAAAGTATTAATCTTAAGCCAATGGATTGCTTTTTACTCATTCTGGTTGTTATGAGACAAGATCTTAGTTTCTTACACCCTATTAGATACCACTCAACATACCCCATAATAGTTAGGCCACTAGACCCAAGACACTTTAACTAAAAGTGCCAATATTAATGCTTGAATTTCTTAAGCATGATGTATGAACACTACAGCTAGACGACAACCTTTTCTAGAGACTCGTTCATATAAACATGCATTTAAAGGACATAACATCTCTTTGATTAACTCATTAATTATGATAAAACCCTTAGTTTGATTAATGAGTTTCTCAAAATTGACTCCAAGAAACATAACAAATAAGAATTTTGAACTTCAAAAACCCAAGATGACTTTAATGATACCATAACACTTATCCTCCTTTGATCGTAACTTTAGTATACTAATTTTGCTCTTTTCATATTTTACAATCAAAACTTTATCTGAAATCCAATTTGCAAAGATGTGATCATCACCAAACTTTAGACACTTGCAAGAAATCGTTGGATCTTAACAGCTTAAAGTTTACGACGATTGGATGCTTGAAATAAAAAATGCAGCCGATCAAGTAGGGCTGTCAATGAGCCAAGCTAACTCAGCTCAGGCTGGAGCTTGGATTGTCATGAACTGAGCTTGGGCCTTGTTTGAAGCTCGCAGAGCTGAGCCCAAGCCTCTAATTGAGCTTGTTTAGTTAAGTGAGCCTGAACCGAGCTGTACTATGCTCAACTTCTTTTCAAGGACTGGATTAATTGTAAATTTAAATAGCTTTTCAGTGACTTGATCACTAAATTCATTTTAAGTTGTTGATGAGGGAACTTCAATTTCTGTTTCAACTAGTTATATTTATAGCCTTTAAGAGCAAATAGGCCTGCAAATTATCTGAATAAACATACCTATCCAAATCATATCCAGTTTGTTTTAAAGTGAATACAGATATACCTATATCCAATCTGGAAAATATTTGTATCCGTTTAAGTGTATATATATATTGTATACATACATTATAGTACCTTTACTTTTCACGATATATATTTGTTAGGTTATAGTTTTTGTGAGATTTCACTTAATGGATTTTGGATATATTTTTTGATATACTCTTATAACTGGATATTTGGAATCCAATATCCAGTTTCTTTAAGCGGATTCAGATACATATGCTTATATCCCATCCGTATTTGGTATAAGGCTATCAATTGGGCTGGTCTGGCCCGAATGACATGCCCAACCCGAAACAATAGTCGAGCTGGACAGGGTTTGGGCCCAACTTTTTGCCCCAAAGTTTTATTCGAACTGAGTTCGAGTTCAGTACAAAGTCCGACCTGGCCGAGCCAGGCCCGAACTGATTAACAAATAATAATTTTATTTATATGCCGATATTAGGTCTACATATATTCTTTTTGGATCCATATATTTTTAGGAAAATTTTTTTTACTATCATCAAATAGTTCAAGTGTCAACTGTTTAAAAATGTCCATATAATATGCATTTAGGAGCAATTAAGTGCCTAAAATCAGCCCAACAATTTAGAAAAGAGTTTTAATTCGGGCAGCTCGAAGCCCGTTGTTTTAAAACGTGATGAGGTTGGGTTAACTACCTCAGGCAAGGTTCATCAGGTAAAACATTTCAGGCTGAGTTTAGGCAGACCTTGATCCGGCTCAACCCAACCTGATAAACAGCCCTAGTATCCGATTCATTTGTAGCCCTTAGAGCAAGTTTGGCTCATAGGCTACTATCCATTTAAGATTAGGTCTGCAAATGATCTGAATAAGCATATATCCATTCTATTTTAAAGCAAAACTGATCTATTTATATTTATCTAGAAAATATTCGTACCCATTTAAGTGTATATGTATATTGTATATATACATTACAATAGCTTTACCTTTCACGTTATATTTGGTTAGTTTATAGTTTTTTGTGAGATTTCACTTTATGGATTTTGGATATCAGGACAGATATCTGGATACCTATTAAGTGAATATCTACTTGATATTCTAATCCGATCTGATATCCTATTTCTTTAAACATATTTGGATGCGGATATGCTTATATCCTATTCGTATTTGGTCCATTTGGAGCCCTGGCTAAAACCAGATAATTTGAGTTTGGCAAGGTAAGTTGAGTTTGAACTAGCTGACATCAATCTTAGTGAGTCGAACGTGAGCAAAACACTTCAAGCTTGTGTTTAGTTGAACCATACTGGGCAAAGCTCAGCTCCACTCGACTCGTTTACGATCGACTACTGGCTACTAGTTGATTAAAATCCTGTGGAATTAGCATTCATCGTAAAAAATAGAACAAAGTAGTTGATATAGATACCATTATCATTGTTGGATTATTTTTTCTTTTCCAACTCATTTTCAACATCATCCGATTTTCTTCATACTTATTCTAAATCACTTCTAGGAGGAAGGCTAGGGTTTAAATCCCTTTGTAGTCATTTCACAGTGTACAATATAGCCTACCTTTTCTTTCACGTCGTCTTAGTGTTGGTCCCTAAGGCTGTCAATTGGGCTGGACTGGCCCAAAGCCTGACATGTTTGGCCCGAAAAATAATTGGGTTGAGCCAACCTAATTCTGGGATAGACTGAGTTTGGGCCCAACTTTTAGGTCTGAAATTTTAGTCGGGCCAAGTTTGGGCAGGCTTGATTTTAGCCCAAGGCCTAGCCTGGCCCAACCCAAACTAGTTAGCAAATAATAATTTTATTTATATGGTGATATTAGTTTTATAAATATATATTTTTTATTTTTATGCTTTATGGAGCAGAATGTTGGGCAGCCAACAAACAACAAGTACATAAAATGAGTGTGGCTGAAATGAAGATGCT
>JAOXJP010123711.1:0-13783 GCA_025762735.1 Platanus orientalis | reverse complement strand
CCATTAAGTCTTGTTTGATCTTTATATCTACACCTATTTTGTGAATGACTATTATTCTTAAACATTATTTGGATTGATTTTCTTCATTAATTCTTTTAGATCATGTGATCTTTGAATTTTTTTTCATGTGAATCTTTGAAAATCTGTGTGAACTTGTGAATCCTTCAAGATCTACACTATTAATGATTAAATTGATAAGAAAATCTTGATTTACCCTTTGTTTGGAACACTAGAAGTGATACTTGATTGATCTCTACAATTAGATTCATTGGAAAATCATTCAAATCTCTGAATTACTATAAATTGGTATCGAACTTATTGGTTCTATTGATCTCTATACTCATTATATGATCATATAAACCATGTAGACCATTAAACTTGAATTACATTATTTAAACAATTGATTTTGTGTGAAATATAGACTCTGGTCTTATGAATATCAAATCATGTACTAACATTGAATTTATGTGAATCATATACCTTTAAAATGATTGAATCATGACAATGCTACACCCATGTTTGTCTGATACATTATAAAAATATTATGATTATCAAAACTATGTGAACCTTCGAACTTAGTGATGTGAACCCTATTGGACCTCAAACCTTTAATCCATTTTGGGCCTTATAATAAGGCTAAGTATGATCATCGACTATTTGGGCCTTATCATCGGCCTAAACTTAACCTTTGACTCTTTGGGCCTACTCACAAAGCTAAGTGTGAGAAGGTGCTCTAGACCATGCTCTTTGGTTTTACAGGTTTTTGGGCCTTACTTTTAGGTTAAACAAAATATCAAGACCCTCCCCTTGGAGTTACAACAAGGGCATTGGTTTGACTAGTGGATTTTAGCACGAGATTTGGACCCTACCCATGGGGTTGACTAGATGATACAAATACTTTACTTTAGACCTTTGGAACATTGAACATTAAACCTTCTGAACATTGAACTTTGAATACTTTGAATATTGAACTTCGAACATTTTGAACCATGTAAACTTTAAATCTTTTGAATTATTGAACTTTGAATACTTTGAATCATTGAACATCGGATACTTTGAAACCAACATATGTCAATGAATTCATAGACTTTGACCTCCGTATTGAATTACTTGTTTGAACACTAATTCTTACTTGATATTTAACATTAGACTCCAAATTGTGAAGTTAAAATTCATTATTCAAATTTAGACCTTTGTATTGGAATTTTGACTTTAGTTTGATATCCAATTATTGTTTAATTTGTACTAGCATGATTATGTTTATTACTTCGATCTCTATTTATTTATGTCTTGACCTTTGGACTTACTAGTACTCAAATTTATGCTTCTTATTCCATATTATCTATAGTTAGTTATACTACTTATAGGTTGGGACTAACCCAACCGTTTTATTTTTTAGACTGCCTTTGATTGTAGGTCCTCTATTTTAGAGACTTTCTACAACATTATCATCCTTTTTCTATTATTTCATATTCTTTTAGACATATTTGGGACCATTTATATTTGGTTCATACTATTAGAAGATTGTATATTCATTTCCTTTTGGTTTATGTTTGGGTGAAATGGCACCCCTTTGTATAGCTCTTTAGAACTCATACAGGTGCTTAGTTCATTGATACTTTGGCATGTTTTGGAGCTCTATTGAATATTTTCAATGTGACTTATTGAATTCTTGTGATTATTAGACTTAGTAAATTGCTTTTGATATATTTGAACTCATATTATAGACTATTAAATTGTGGATTAATTATCGAACTAAGGAACCTAAAAACCATTAAACTATGAATCTTGACTATTGACATTTGGTTTGTAATGTAATGACCCAAATCTTGACATACTTCAAAAGGATCTCCTTACCAACTTGGTTTAAGAACATTGATTTTCAACCATGGACTTAATTCTTAACCCTACAAATAGTATTTGTTTCTCCCAAATGAAGTTGGGAGGCCTAAATAATTGTAAAAAATTGAGAGGACTTAATTTAAATAACACTTTGGAGAATTCTCCTTAATTATCTAGGGGTATTAAAGCTAAGGAAGAGGTTTGATTTCTCATGATTGATGATTTTTCCAGAAACCTCACTAAGATCCTTAAGGTAATCTTTAATAGTGTTGATCTCATTCATGTCAGCCTTAGTAAAAATATAATAGCCATTAATGACTAAAAAATAAGAGATGGGTGAGCTAGAATATTTAATTTTAATACTAGAGAGAGAGCCTTGGTTAGGTTTGTCTCTGCTTAAACCCTCCTAGCACCCCATAGTTACAGGACCAGCTCTAGGTAAATGACCTTTTACCAGAGAGAGCATTTTCTTTCTTTAACAATTAATTAAGCAAAGAGCCCCTCCGTACAGACCATGAAAAGAAAAGGAGAGATAGGATGCCCTATCTAAGCCCCCCTAGAAGGAAAGATTTGGTTTCTTGGAGTACCATTGATGAGAATGTTGTACGTTACAGAAGACATACAATCCCACACCCAATTTAACTAGTTGTTGCTAAAACCAATATTCTCCATCATTGAAATCACCAAAGGCCATTCAATATGATTATGGACTTTGCTCATGTTAATCTTTATAGTCAACTCTTAGAAATCTAAGGACCTCATAAGCAATGATTATATAATCAGATATCTATCTACCATGCATGAAAGCATGTTGGTGAGGGGAAATTAATTATAGGAAGACTCTTTTCATTCTATTAGCCATAGATTTAGAGATAATCTTGTAAATGACATTTTAAAGGCTAATGGGTTTAAATTAGAATATCAATTGTGGGTTTTTAATTTTAGGGATTATAGTAATAAAGTTTTGATTGATTGAGCTAATTGAAGAACTATTTGAAAAGAATTCCAACACAGCACCAATCATATCATCCCTCACCAAATTCCAATAATATTAGAAAAACTCTACTTGAAAGCCATCGAGGCCAAGAGATTTAAGTTGCCTAGATGAAAGGTAGCTTTTTTTTTTTTAATTTCCTCCCCAGTAAAATCACCATTCAAAAACACCTTACTATCCTTAGAGATTTTAAGATAGCAATTGTCGATGACTTTGTTGATTTGATCCATATTAGAATTAGAAGATTTAAAAAGAGAAGAGAAGAATTTTATTGGACAAACTGTGAAATATCGGCTTCGATATCTAAATTTATCCTAAAGGGGCTGAATATGATCCTTTTTAAAATTTAATTACTTAGCATATTTACCTGAACCAACTTAAGAAATATGTAAGAGATGTAATAATCAAAGCAACACAAATAAATTAGGCACACAAGCACACAAGATTTATAGTGGTTCAGTGACCGTCCAGTCCCTACTCCATTGTCAAAAAGCTCTTCCTCAAGTTGTGTTGATTTTTTATTAGATTATCTCATACATTTAATCTATTACAAGAAATCAACATAACTTAAATCATATTTACAAATTCCATGATTCCCTAACCGCCTTGAAAGTATAGCCACCATAATGGACTCTTTTACTTGTGATTCGCACCCAGTGTGGTTGCCTCTCAAAGATTCAAAGATTTTTCAATATTTGTTTTTTTCGTCTTGAAACTTCTATTAGATATTGGGTGGCTTCTAGCTTTATAGAACATTTAAAACTAAACATAGAAGATCCTGAATGGCTCTCTATAGAGCATTTAAAACATATAAGAGAGAATTCATCATCATTGCTAGGTTCATCATCTACCTTAAGATCTATATTCTTATTTTTGATAAGTTTGAGTTTGCTCAAAAATCTGAATAGAATCTATTAATTCTTCTACCTTAATAGTGTCAATGTCATTACTTTCTTCAATGGCTATTACCTTGGGATAGAATCACTCAAGGAGAGACTGAAGGATTTTCCTAAATACCTTTGAGTCAGCCACAACCTCACCAAAACCCTACATTAAGTTAACAATGTCTTAGCATTTGGTGTAGAAATCAATGAATTGTTGGTTTTCATTCATCCTAATTATTTCAACTTCTATTATCAACATTTAAAACTCAGATAGTTTCACTGTGTTGGTTCCTTCATGAGTCATCTCAAGGAGATCCCATACTTTTTTAGCAGTTTCAAAATTACAAATTCTTTTAAATTCATTTATATTAACTATACACACAATAGCATTCAAGGCTTTATAGTTTACATTACAAGCCATCTTATCACTATTATTCCACTCGCTATTGTCTTTATCAGGAGTAGACCATTCAGTGACAATTGAGTTTCAGATGTTCACATCCTGTGCCTTACAAAAGATCCTTATCTGGGCCTTCTAGTAGGCATAGCTTGTGCCCTCAAAGTAAGTAGGTCATGAACTAGAAAATCCTTTCTCTTTAGATATCATTTTGGTTATTGAAACGATCTTTAACTTAGGAATGAGCAAGCCACTCTGAACCAATTGAAATCCTGACTTCGATATCTGAATTGATCCTAAAGGGGGTGAATAGGATCCTTTTTAAAATTTAATTACTTAGCACATTTACATGAACCAACTTAATATATATATATATATATATATATATATATATAAGAGAAATGTGATAATATAAAAAAAAAACACACAAAAATAAATTAGGCACATAAACAATACCACACATACAAGATTTAATGGTTCGACAACCCTCCATCCTTACTCCACTCTCAGAAAGCTCTTTCCCAAGCTATATTGATTTTTTATTAGATTATCTCATACATATAATTTATTACAAGAAATCAACAATACTTATATCTCACTTACAAGTTTTACGATCCCCTAACTGCCTTGCAAGCATAGCTACTACAATAGACTCTTCCGCTTGTGATTCACACCCAATGACTCTAATGGACATGTCGTGATCCGCACCTAGTGACTCTAATGGAAGTGACATGATCCACACCTAATGACTCCAATGGATGCTCTAGTGTCCAATCACTCCAGTGGACACGTCTAAGTGTGTTCATGAAGATTTTGTAGTTAAAACTCAAACGTCTTAGTAGGTTGATATGCTAGTCATGCTCAATTGATCGAGAGATTCAACTCTTGATGGTAGAAGATGATAACACACTCTCTAAGCTTTTCAATACATATAACTTTGTGTTAAAATCTAAATCATACGACCATGTATAAGATTTACAAGTAACTACGACTACAAGATCATTTTCATTTGCTTACCTCTCGAAGATTCAAAGATTTGCCAATATTTGTTATTTTTCTTCTTAGAACTCCTTTTAGGCATTGGGTGGACCTTCAGATTTATAGGGCATTCAAAACTAAATGTAGAAGGTCCCCAATGTCTCTTTACAATGGTAAAAAATATAGCCATTACGCGAGTTTGCTCTAGGAAGAATTTTCTCGGTCTACATTGTTCGATCAATCAAGGACAATTTAATTAATATAAAAGGCTTCGATTGATCGAATGTGTCTAACCTTTAAATTCATTCTATTCAATCAATCATACCTCTTTCGATTGATTGAATGTGTCTAAGTTTTACACAATCTATTTGATTAATTGACCTTCCTTTGATCGATCAAACTTATTAGTTCTATACAAATTTAACCTTTTTAAGCATGTCCTCATATGGAAACCATTAGGATACCACTTAAGGTTCACGGGGAAAATTACTATGATCTATCTATGGTCATTGGTATTAGTCTCAGTTACGAAGACTCACCATTTGAGCATCCTATCCTTTGGGTAATATTACCAATGAAACATACTGATCGACTCTTGAAGTATCTTGTTTGGGAGCTTAGGACTTCTTGAGATCTTCATACGTAGTTTCACCTACTTTTGAATTTTGAAGTCATTCCTCATCTAGCCTTGTGCAATATGCCACTTAAGCTTCCACCCAGATTTTGTTGGAGAGGCATCAATGATGATCGGATTGTGTTAAAACCCACTATGATGAAATTCTCAATGTTAGCCTCAAGGAAATGGATTTTCCACTCAACATTAGCACTCCCCTGTCAAGTCTCTCTTTGATATTTCTATTTTCTCCTTGCTTATTTATCCAAGTAGAGGGATGTCCATAGTGACCAAGTTTACACAAATTTTCCTCATCCAAGATGCTTATAGCCCTATACTCTTTATACCATAAGCAATTCCATTCACCAATACCTAAGAGAAGGTAGAAATTCTTTTGATTTTGCTAATAATGTCTTCATAGAACTCAAGTCTCTTATTGTTATCAGGTTCACCATAAATCAGTAAGTAGGTCCACATAGAATTAACATAATCATCCTTAATAGATAATTCCATAAATCTAGTGGATTTGTTAATCACATAAATATCCAAATTTTTTGAACCAATCAAAATAGAACCAATTGATGGAAACCACTACCAAAAGATGGAAATGATAGCTAGCTTGTATTCATGCTCATCAATATGGCCTTTTTTTTTCCTCACAATTAAGGAACAAGACCAATTAGAAATGCCATGACTAATAAATTAAATTATAAATATATAATTTTATATATATTAATGGAACACACATTTCGATAATTTATATATGTCAAGAATTTACAAAAAATAGCCCCCTAAAGTGTAAATCACTTTTCCAGTGCTGATATGTTCACCCCTGATGCGCGGTGGACCTTAAGCATTTTTAACTGAAAAGGATCTTTTCCTGCCGCCTTATGACCTAATAAGATCCTGTGTCTAACAGGTGGCACAAGAGGATTGGTGCGAAAAGTGAAAATCATTTTTCAAAAATTGTAATTCACATTTTCCCTCCAATTGTGTCCTACCGCCTGTTAGACAGGACCTTAACAGGCCATAAGTGGCAGGACAGTATCTGTTCCGGTTTTTAAGGGTCGTTCCAAATCCCAGTCGGAATGGATTGATTTATTACAAGTGCAATTTTGTACATACACATGATAACGAGTGTTCAAATAACAATTAACAAACTTATATGTATCAAGTGCAACGAAACACCCCTGAGAAACTTTTCCAACCTCGTGATTGGAAGGGGAAATCTGTATTGCAGAAGCTTAAGCACTAGAGAATCCGAGCTTCTTTTGCCGTTGCAAAGCTCGACCATGCATGTCAGACAATAAATTTAAGGAGAGTGCTTGTCTGTGTTGACACAGACCTCTATTATTGTTAATTGATTGACACATAGTAGGTTTTTGAATTCGGTCTCTTTTTAATCACCTACTTTTTCATCTGAACACTTTTTTGACAGAACATTTTCCTCCTAAATTTAACAGCCAAAGCAGCCCCCAACTGGCTGACAAAACGAACACCTACAACTCCGTCCAGCATCCCCTTGTCACCTTAATTTTTTGCCATTACAAGATGAGATTCTATTTAAGAAGCCAGACCCTTTTAGTTAAATCCCTTATAATCTACTTCAATGTCAATAATCACGGCCAGCTTAGCTTACATTCCTAACTTACATACTAGTAGAGATCACCTTAAAAAAAAGGCAAAGAAGCAGCCCAAGCAACCAAGCAGGCAGGAGTAAGTCTCAATGGCTTTCGCTGGTTCTTTCATTCTTCTCATACTTCTCTTGCAGGCTCTCTCCTCTCTTGCGATGGGAGAAATCAACTCAACTATTATATCAGTTTGCAGACAAACAGAGGAACCCCCAGCATGCATCGAGTGTCTGAAAGCCAATCCTCGGAGCAGCAGCTCGGACATCAGAGGGTTGGCTGCAATGGTCATGACTTGTGCCTATAAGGGGACCGTAGACCTAATAGACTACATGCCCATTTTAGCAGCTAGTTCTACCGATGCTGGTTTTAAGAAAGCTCTTCAAAGATGTGCAGACACTTTACTCGACCCGGCACCAAGAGAACTACTATTAGCTGTTAAAGAGTGGGGTTTTGAGGATTACAAGCAAGCTATTGATCTTGTGAATTCGGCACTCAATGATTTGCAGAGATGCTTTATTGAACTATACGATTATGTGAATGAATGGCCACCTGCGCTGACCGATAAAATAGAAAAGATGCGTAGGTACTGCAAGGTGAGCATAGGAATCCTATATTCTCTTCTGTGATCTAATTGAGGCAATCTTCTCGAGGACTAGGCTCTTCTGGTACTATGATTTTCTTGATCAAGAATGAATTTTGTTGTTGTTGCTGAATGATGATATGATTGTCTTTATGTGCCCTCAAGAGTCTATTCCTTTGACTTTCTATATTTTGGATATGAAACAAATGTTCTCTGACCAAAAATCGTCTGTGACTCTCTGTGATCACACCACAGACGGACAGGTGATGTGTTTTTGAATTCTGGGAAACTAATTTTTTATTTATTTGAACATCTTTTTTATGCTTCTACCTCTATGCACCCTAGATGTCAGTTTGTGGTGTGGTTACCGAGGATCAGATACTTTTGGTCATTGAAATTTGAATTTTCTCTCTCTCTCTCTCTCTAGTGTGTGGAAGGTCCAGATCTGCTGTGTAAGTTCACTCATCAAAGATGCTGCTAAGCTACCCCAATATCCCACTCTAAAGCTCATTATCAAAGAATTGATTCCACCATTAGGTAATTTAAAATATATAATTTTTGCCTCCTTTAAACTACTCTTTAAATCGTTGGGATTCCATTTTTTCAAACTATTCTTTCTTAAATACTTGATGTCTTTTTTTTCCTAAAAGAATACCTTTACACGTGGGGATTTCTTTATACATATTCTTAATTTTTCTACAAGTACCAAATAAGGATAAATCCTTAAAATTAAGGGAACGTGAGAGGACTTGAACCAATCTCAATTCTAACAAATCTCATGAAAAAGAAAAGGAAGAAGAAGAGTAATAGAAATGAGAGGACTTAAGATGTAGTATAACAGAGGAGAATTGATGATTTAGGGTTTCTTGGTTTAAAATAATTAAATAAAAATATTTTATTATTTTGAATTAAAATTTTTTATTAGAAATGTTAATTTAGAAACATTAAGTTATTCTTAAATGACTTTGGGAAAATATTTTTTAAACATACTTATATATTTTTAGTGACAGAGTTTGCAATGCATTATTTATGGGGTTTTAGAAGAGGTAACACATTTTTTTTTAACCGAGTTAATGAGATTATTTCATAGATAATTACGTTATTTTAATAGGATTTAGAAGAGGGCTGCATGTCCTGCTGTGGTGGCTAGTCAGAATAGATGCAAGTGAACCTAGACTTAGACTTGTTTGTGGATGTGTGTGGGCCTCTTAGTGTAGAAAAAATTTATGGGTGTCAATGAGCTGGGCACAAGCTCAAGATTTTCTGGTTTTAAATGGATCAAAGCTAGGACAGAGCCAATTTTAAAACAAGCTCCGGCCCATGGATATTTACACCATGAAAATCATATAACTGTCCAATTTACAAATCCATTTTTTGTTTCTCTTTTTTTCCCCTATGTATTAAGTTGTGTGTGCCGGGGCTGCTTGCACTACTGCCCTTAAATTTATTTTAAATCCAATCAGGATTTTGCAAAGAGGGTGAGGTCCATGACTTTTTGGCAAGCACCGAACAAAATCTATAATGAAGGAAATTAGGTTTTCCTCCATTGTTGTTTTTAGCTTTTTCTCTTGATATTTGTTAAATCAAGTGAAATCCCTAGTAGGTTGATCTTAGAGGGGGGTGAATAAGATTTAAAACTTGTTTACTCATTTTCTTAAATATTATGATTTATTTTAATTCAATTTCAAACTTCTTGAAATAATCCAAGTGTGTATGTGTTATAATGTAACTACTCAAGAATAATGTCAAATAGATGGTGTGTGCAATAGTAGATGTAAACTAACAAGTAAAGAGACAAGCAATTACACAATCAATCCACAACACAAGATTTATAATGGTTCGGCACAATGTCCTCCGTCCACTCTTCTAAAACTCACTACTGAACTTAAGTATATTTCATTTAGATTAACTAATACAATCTATGTCAAAAACATACAAAATCTAAACTACTTGTCATTGACAAGCTAAGAAATACACCGAGTATCTCCAACGAGTGTGGTCAAGCTTTTGATGTCTTTGACAGAAGCAAAGCAAGATAATATGAATATGAATGCAAAAAGTAAGCAAATATGACTACTAGATGATTGATGTTGCTACTTTACCAAGCGAGAGTGCTCCTTGTTGAGCTAGTGTGCCTTAGTATACCACAATACTTCAAGCCTTGGCTCTAGTACTCCTTGAGCTCAGCTAAGCAAGGATTTCTCTTACGAATAACCCACTAGTAGTTTTCCTCAATGATAGTAGCTTGGAATTATAAAGGAGAAGATGAGGAAGTGAACTTTAGAGAAGACGATAGTTAGTAAAACTCAAAAACAGTGAGAGAGAAAGGGTTTTCTCAAGAGAGGGTGCTCACTTTTGGCAAAGGTTCTAACACTCTCTAGCTTGCTAAGAGCATTTTGCCTAAAGGGAAAGTTTTCCTATTATAAGGGATGTGGAGCATCCAAAGTCCTTAAAAAATGATTGTCTGTGTTGACATAGACCTATATTATTATGCATTAATAAACACATAATAGGTTTTTGAATTTGTTGTCTCTTTTTAAACACCTACTTTTTCATCTGAACATTTTTTTCATAGAACATTTTCCGCCTAAATTTAACAGCCAAGGCAGCCCCCAACTAGTTGACAAAATGGACACCTACAACTCCTTTCAGCATCCCCTTGTCACCTCAATTTCTTTCCATTACAAGATGTCGATGTATGTCAATCCCATGGACAAAATGTGTACTAGTCTATGTCTTGTAAGTGTCCTATGCTCGTATAGGTTCAAGACATGAAGATAAGGACCAAAGAGTTGAAGAAAAGACAGAAGACTACCTCGGACTTACCCCACCAATAAAGGTATAAAGCATGCATTACATAGCATTTTGAGACCTTAAAATCAAAGTATACATGGTGGTAGGTTCCTCACAAAAGCCAAAGAAAGAACGTCCAAGGACATGCTCATTTGGAGTGCCTAGACCAACATCTCATGATCTTGGACCCACAATTGATTGAGGATCTACCAATCAATTGCATCCTAGATCTGAGTGCAGATTTAAGACTCCCAAGAGTTAGGCCCCATAGGCCGCAATCGGTTGTGGAACAGATCTTGGCCTGATTCCCAGATCTATAATTGATCAAGGATCTCGCAATCGATTGCGAGCTTGATCTTGAGTCAAAATCGTTTGCAAGATCCATAATCAATCTAGGATCTCCTAATCGGTTGCAAGAGCATTTTTGGTAAAAAATAAATAAATAAAACACGAATTTTAAAGCAAGATTTTCAAAATTTAAACCCCATTTTTTGAAATCTAAGACTCTAAAGAGATGCTCATTTTAAAAGATTTTAATCCTAAGGTTGTAGGTGCTCCTTTCCCCTATAAAAGGAAACTCTTCCCTTTAAGATAAATTATCTCCAACACTTCAAGCTACCTAGAGAGAGTTACAAAGTTTACTAAACTGAGAGTCTCTCCCATTGAGAAAAACATTGTTACTCAACTGGTTTTGAGCTTGAATAGCTAACATCATACTCAAGAATCACTCTCTCTTTCTCTCCTCTTGAATACCATTCTATTACTATTGAGGAGAACTTGTGGTGAGTCTTTCTCAAGAGGAAACTCACACTTGGTTGACCTCAAGGAGCACTAAAGCCAAAAGCTTAGAGCTTGTGGGTAGCTAAAGCAAACTAGCTCAACAAGGAGCACCACACTTTGTGCAACTAGCAACATCAACCATTTTATGGTAATATTTGTTTGACATTGCATTCATTTGCATTCATATTTACTATTGTGCTTACTTTGCTTCTGTCGGAGACACTGAAAGTAGTTCACACTTGCCGAAGAGACCGAATGTTGTTGTTTAGCTTGCTTGTGAGCAAGTAGTTAGGTTTTGTATATTGACCTAGGTTGTAATAGTACCTAAATGAAATATACATAAGCTCGATGGTGAGCTTTAGAAGAGTGAACGTAAGCCCTAGTGTCAAACAACTATAAATCTCTTATTGTGGATTATGTGTGTGATTGCTTGTCTCTTTACTTTGATGTTCATTGATACTCTTGTACTTTACTTGTATAACAAAATATTTGAGTTGACACTTTGTAGCACACACAAACACTTAGGCTAAGCTAAAAGGATTAAAATCAAATTAAAATTAATCCTAAGATTTGTAAAAAGGGGTATGATAATTTTAGATATCCTATTCATACCCCTCTCGGATAACTTTAGTGCAATGTCACAAGATGAGATACTATTTAAGAAGCTAGACCCATTTAATTAAATTCCTTGTAATCTACTTTAATGTCAATAAACAATGCCAGCTTAGCTTACATTCCTCCTCTAAATGGCCACCTTCAATAAAAAGCAAAGAAGCAACCGAAGCAACCAAGAAGGCAAGAGTAAGTCTCAATGGATTTCATTGGTTCTTTTATTCTTCTCATACCTCTCTTGCAAGTTCTCTCCTCTCTTGCGATTGGAGAAATCAACTTAACTATTATATTAATTTACAAACAAACAGTGGAACTCCCTTGCATACATCAAGTGTCTGAAAGCCAATCCTCAAAGCAACAACTTGGACATCAGAGGGTTGGCTGCTATGGTCATGCTTGTGCCTATAAGGGGACCATAGCCCTAATAGACTACATGCTCATTTTAGTAGCTAGTTCTACCGATGCTAGTTTTAAGGCAGTTCTTCGAAGATGTGCAGCCACTACTGTTGAACAGGCACCAAGAGAACTACTAATCGCTATTAAAGAATGGGGTTTTCAGGATTACAAGCAAGCTATTGATCTTGTGAATTTGGAACTCAATGATTTGTAGAAATGCCTTATTGAACTATACAATTATGTGAATGAATGGCCACCAATGTTAACCAATAAAATAGAAAAGATGCGTAGGTACTACAAGGTGAGCGTAGGAATCCTAAAATTGCTTAATTGATCTATTTGAGCCAATCTTCTCGAGGGCTAGGCTCTTCTGGTCATTTGAATTTCTTGATCAAGAATGAATTTTTTTGTTGTTGCTGCTTAATGGTAATGTGGCTGTCTTTATATGCCCTTAAGATTTTATGTATTTTGGATTTGAAACAAATGTTCTATGTGACCAAAAATTGTCTAACTCTGTTACCACACCACAGACGAGTAGGTGAAGTGTTTTTATAATTTTGGTCACCTTTTTTTATTTATTTGAACGCCTTTTTATGTTTGTAACTCCATGCACCCCAAATGTCAGTTTGTAGTGTGGTCACCGAAGGTCTGATATTTTTTTGTCACAAAAAATTTGACTATCTCTCTCTCTCTTATAAATAACTGATTTTATTGAAGAAAGAAAAGGAAGAAAAAATACATATAATACAAATGATCAACTCAAAAAATCAGAAGATAAAGAGGAAGAATAAAGACATGAAGACCAATCCCTTATAAGGTCATTTAGAGAGAAATGATAAAATTCTGTAGAAGCCGATGCCCATGATGCCAAATCAAAAACAATAGATTTGGCAACTTCTATATAGTGACTTGAATTTCCATAAATAATTATTCTATTCCGCTCTCTCCATAAGCCCCAACAAACTCCGTGGAGAATAGCTGCTAGAAATGTTTTCCACCAGGATCAAGGAACCATCAATTCCATTGATTTATAAGATTCAATAGAGTCTTAGGCATAACCCATGACATACTCAATCTAGCTAAAAAGAAGTTCCAAATAAATTTAGAAAAATGGCAATGTATCATGATATGATCTCTTTGCAACAAATATGAGGAGAGAGCAACATATAAAGCCGTCTTCTTTGAAGCATGTCTATAGTATCCATCCGATCTTAAAAAGAAATCCATAGAAAAGTTTTAACACGGGGAAGAGCCAAGCAAGACCATCTCTCTCTCTCTCTCTC
>JAOXJP010123700.1:0-13783 GCA_025762735.1 Platanus orientalis | reverse complement strand
TCATGGGAAAACATATTTAGATATGTGATTGATCAATGAACTTTACTAATTTTAATGTTCAAGAATGGTAATCTTCCGACAATTGTTGCATATGTTCATTTGATAGCAATTTGCATGGGTTATAGGTTCATTTCATTTTATATTATTGCTCAGGTTGATTTCATATAACTTTGAATGGTTTACATAGGTTCATTTCATTTTATAGCATTTCATATTAGGAAACCCTCTATGTTATTACACATGTTCATTTGATAGCAATTTGAATAGGTTATTATTGCATAGGTTTATTTGATAGCAATTTGAATGGATTATGTTATGAATGTCTTGTTTAGGTCCTTTGCAGGTGGTTAGTGTTTAAGTCTTCATTTCATTATTTGTTAACAAATTGTCTTTGTTTATTGAATGGTCACTTAATCCCATCAAGCCATTCAATCATCAATAATCAAACACCGGGCCATTCAATAGTGGTTGCTCAAGTATTAAGACATTCGGTGATCATTGATCAAAGATCAAGCCATTCAGTGGTGGTTGATCAAGGATCGGGCCATTCGATGGTCATTGATCAAGGATCGGGCCTTTTGGTGGTCATTGATCAAGTACTAGGTCATTTAATGGTGGTTAATCAAGGATCAGGCCATTCGGTGGTCATTGATCAAGGATCAGACCTTTTGGTGGTTGTTGATTAAGGATCAGGCCATTTAGTGGTGGTTGATCAAGGATCAGGGCATTCGGTGAGTGTTGATCAAGGACTAGGGAATTCGATGGGAGTTGATCAAGCATCAGGGCATTTGGTGGGCGTTGATCATGGATAATGTATTTTGGTGGTCGTTGATCAAGCATCAGAGCCTTCCATGGACCTTAATCAAGCCCGTGCATGCACGATCATTGATCTGGAGTATTTTTTCATGAAGGTGTGTGATCATATTTAGGGGTAATTTTGTCTTTACATGCCTTAAGGGCATTTTTGTACCAAGAAAATGTTTTCTTCTATAGAAGGGGTAAATTCCGGTTTAAGAAAAATTTTTAAATCACTTGACATCGTTGATTAACGTTCAATGATGAAGCAATGACGGTAGGGTGTTTTTTGAGTTCAACAGCGCTAATCAAGGGGTTTTTTTGTATTGTCAAATAGTTTGGAGACTAATCCAGATATTATTAGATAGTTTAGGGGGGGTTTATGTAATTTACCCTTAAGAAAATTGAAATCCTAAACATAGATGAGACCAAATAAAGGTACCTCTGGATTTGGTGCTCCCCTAACAGACGTCAAGGAGGTGGACACATGGCATCAAAAAGTGAAAATCCACCCTTCAAAAAGTATAAATCACTTTTTTGATGCCATGTGTTCGTGTCGTACTCTAAAACCCATACCAGTAGGACCATGAATTTAGGCACGTAACATTACATCACTTTCCATTCAATCATCCAAAACCTGTATAAAATTTTCACTTTTCTTTTTCATTCTTACGTAGCAGAATAATACATCAATTACATTTTTTTTCTAATAAACATCACATAACCAATCATTACATTTTTTTTTCTAATAAACATCACATAACCAATCATTACATTTTCCCATAAGTTTGACCTGAATAAAATTTCATAATCCTTACACCATCATCCTATAAAAAAAAACCCAATAAACATTGTCTAACATTTCCATTGAAATTAAATAAACAGTATGACATAATTAAATCCATCAACTGAAATCAAATATTAAAATTCCTAAACTTATTACATCCATTGTAATTTAAACTGCAAAAACTGAACTGAAATAAATAAAGTCTCTAACTAATAAAACTGAAATAAATATATGTTCGGTCACTAACTCTTTCTATTTAAAACCACTACTTCACAATCTCCTCATAATCTGTGGTGTTAGATTGGGGTAAATTTGACATATTTAATAAGAAAACAGTAAATTATGGAAACAGTGGATCAAGTCTTAACACAATTTTAGAAACTAAACAAATACTTTTATATTTACAATTCAATGTATATAACTATTCATAAATCAATCTTATACATTACTAACTATTTAATAAAAGAAATTTATAATTTTATGTACAAAATAGAAATCAGTGGTAACACATACCTTTATATTTAGATAACAGAATGGATCAAGTCATATATCATATCATAACCAATACAATATAGAATAGAACATATATTTGCTATCAAGTCATAATATATAATAATTTACGCTATTTAAACCCCAGTGAGAAAGGTCCGATTCGCACCATTTAAACCTAGGTGATTAGGGTTCAGTTCGCACTGATTATACACAAGTGAGAATGGTTGCTACTATCTCCTATGTGGCAAGCAGTAAAGATCCATGATAGTTCGCACCGATTATACCTAGGTGAGAAGAGTTCTATCAATAATTTCCCTTGATGGACAAAGTTTCTTTCTAACAATACATATCATTCTCTTACAGTTTCATTCAAAACATATATATCACATGAACAAAATATAACAGTTCTATATATTAACTAAATCAAAATAACATATAAGAACATGCTTGATCTTCCTAAGCACAATCTATGGAACATATTTTGTAGAACAATACAAATCTGTCTAAAACAATACTCTTGAGAATTTGTGAATAATAGGATATAAAATCAACACTTTTCTTTTACAAAAGTAGGATTTAAGAACAATATGAATCTATATAAAAATAGAATGAAGAAAGAAAACTGTAGGTTTTCTTACAAATCATTAAATAAATGCCTTTAAAAATATTTAGAGGAACAAAAATAATTAATATAATAACTTTTACAATTTTAATAATAAACCTTCTTTCAAAACTCTTGATTTTTCCATTAAAAACATAGTTCTACATTTATTAATAATACAAAATGATTTCAAAGTGGATGATTCAGCTCATTAAAATTTTGTAGAATGGAAGACAAATATATTTTATGTCATATTTTTGTAAAACTATTGTATCTCTTACAAAACCTTGTTTTAGAGCTTTAGACAAAACCAAAACCAGTGAAAAACTATTTAAAATCAGATCAAAATGATTTTTAATCTCTTCAACAACGGAGTTGTAGAGATCTAAGAACCTAAGAATTCAAAACAAAATAATAGTTTAATATTTTCTTACCTCTTTATGTGCAAAACATTCCTAAGCTTTTGTTCTTTAGAAAAGTCCTAGACCTTTGCCATAATTTAGCATTTTCTTTTCTTTTCTCTTTCTCTTTTCTCCAGGGTTTTTAAGTCTCTTTAGGTAGAAACATATCTAATTTATAGGCCCAAGAAGAATCCAACACTATTTAATCTTCTTTTTTTTTTTGTGCAAAAACACTGTTCATTATGAAAACACTATTCTTCGTGAGACATTGTAGTAAAAACATTGTAACAAAAACATTAGAGTGAAAACACCATTATTCATGAAGACTCTGTTCATCACGAAACAATGTTCATTGTGAAGACACTATTCATCGCCAAACATTGTTTATTCTTCGCGAGAATACTATTCATCCTTCACAAGACACTGTTGATTCCTTCTCACTAAA
Organism: Platanus orientalis; assembly: GCA_025762735.1. Classification (NCBI taxonomy): domain Eukaryota; kingdom Viridiplantae; phylum Streptophyta; class Magnoliopsida; order Proteales; family Platanaceae; genus Platanus; species Platanus orientalis. The sequence goes on along the minus strand of JAOXJP010123700.1, from coordinate 10,262 downwards.
ATACCAATATCTTTTTCGTTTGGGATCCAATTCTCTCACTGTTTATTTTGTTGGATTCTAGACTTCAAAAAATTTTTACTCTTGTAAAGTTTGCTTACTAATTTGTACTACATTTTATTGGTATATTTTTAAAGTTATACTAATTTTCAGATCAATATATATGCATTTAAATCTAAGTGTATATGGAACTTATGCATTGTGCGTGTTTAGTCTAAATGTAACATGTGTGCAAGATACATGTGAACATGTGCGGGGTATTGCAGTCCGCTCCTACATATGGCACCTAAGCGTTTGTTAAGGGGGTGTATGAAGTCCACGCCGAATAAAAGTAAAGGAAGGAGACGGTCCGTGGATTTGGTGTGCTCCCTTATGAATCCTAAGGTTTGCCCATATGCAGGGGCGAACACAAGGCATCAAGAAGTGAAAATCACCCCCAAAAAAAAAAATTGTAAATCACTTTTTTGACACCATGTGTCCATCCTTGCATATGGGTGGACCTTAAGCATAAGGAGCACACCCAATTGGCAACATGGTAGTTTTTTATTCAACATAGGAGAGAAAACATAGGGAGAGAGAATATGTAAGTGAGAAGACATAAGGATGAGAAAGAATGTGAGAGAAGTAGAGAGGTAGGAAGGTCCACATGTGGCATTTTTATATATATACAAAATAGAGTTAGCTGTAGTGGGAGATTCATGCAAACACGGGTCAATTATACTTGAAAATAAAAATATAAAGATAAATGTGAAAGTATTAATTCACCAAATGAATGGAAGAGAGATTTTAGGAAGGGAGTGATAGGAGTGAGAGAGGTAAGAAGGATTTTAGGAGAGAAGATTAGGAAAAATGTAGCGGGACGTGGAAGGATATATAGGGGAGGGAATATTAGAAAGAGATTTTAGGAGAGAAGATATGGAAGGATAGAGTTGTATATATGTAGAAGTTTCACACGTGTGTGTGTTGGGATAGAAACGGTTTTTTTTATTTTTAACAGCGGATAGAAACGGTTGAATTACAGTAATTAGGCTATCCACATCAGCACAGTTGATTTAATATATAATATAGATTCATTTTGAGAGGGAGAGAGATGTGGGTGAGAAAAATAGGGATAGAAAGAGGAGCAAGCGTTGAGGGTTTGTCTAAGTGGAACTCTAATAAATATTAAAAAAACAAAATAAAATTTCTTATGACCTGTTAAGATCCTGTCTAACATGTGGCATGCTACGATTGGAGGAAAAAGTGAATTACAATTTTTGAGAGATGATTTTCACTTTTTTCCTCCAATCTTATCGTGCCACCTGTTAGACAAAACCTTAACAGGTCATAAAAGCGGCAGGATGTGTTCCCAAGAATGTGTATGGTGTGAGCTCTCAGTCTGTGGGCTGGGCCTAGGCCTGATTGTAGGGCCTTTATATAAATTTGATGGGTTTGCAAGGCCCAATTGTACCCTTGTATTATTAGTTTGGAAGAAAATGTTCTGTGATGACAAAGTTTATGAATTATAAGCTGACACATGTTTTGTTTGGGGTTCAAAAAAGTGTTCAGGGACAAAAGAAAGAGACACCAAATTCAAAAACACATTATGTGTCAATCAATGGCACGCCTACGTAGGCCTGTGTCAACACAGACAATCATTCTCCTATTAGTTTTAGTCTGTGTGTGTGTGTGTGTGTGTGTGTGTGTGTGACGGTCCTACAGCATGAGTAAGGAGAAAAATTGCTCTAGCTTATGAGTCCAGTTGCCGAAAGTAGCAAGGATTTTAGCAATGAGAGAAATTTACGCTTTTGGGCTCGTACCTTCTCTAAAAACTGTGAACTGCACGCATGAATCCTCTTTTAAGATTTTCCAACAGGATTTATAGAAGATTTTGGAGTAGCAACCTGACTGTAAAGGATCGGCAGGCATGCTACGGGCACCGGATCCTCTAGCATGAGTAGTGATAGTTCCTTGCTGTTTGAACTCAAACTTCAATTTTGAAGACACTAACATACAGGAGCCATGATAAAGAGAAAAAAACTTATCCTATAGTTTTTTTCTTCTTCTTTTTCTTCATTATTATACCTGTTTTCAATTACCCTTGATAGGTTAAGCTTCAGCTATTCAAAACCTTAAACCAGTCCAATATCAAAGGCCAGCATATAACAAAATCCATGTGTTAGAGACATGCTGTGTTGTTTAAGTCCATAACTTAATGAATAAAGCCTAGTGAGCCTCTAGGGAGATTGGAACCCACAATTTACTCAATCAAGTGATCCTTCAACCAAATCTTGAACCTGCAGATTGAATGGTAATTCCTAAGCATCAAACTTTGCACTGTAATCCCAAAGAATTTGATACATCGGATGACTAGCTATGAGTAGATCTGTGATCTCTTACGGGCCAGCCAGATCCTGTTCACTAAACCGGCAATCCCTTTTCTCCTGTTCTTACAACATTCATCCTTTTAAAATAAAATAAAAAAATACCAATCAACAATTAAAATAGAACAAAACAATGGGGAAAGAAAGACAAGAGTGTATATATAATCCAGATAGACATTTGAGTCTTTCTTCCATCCTATTCAAAAACAAAATGAAAAAAATAACAACAGTGAAAGGATAAAATAAACGTTTGCATGAATAATCACAGCAGTGGCAAGCTGTGGCAGATTTAGGAAGCTTTGCACCATCTTCTTGGACTTGTAGAGGGAGATCCCTGAGGGGAGCCTAGGGCTTGCTCTGTCACGCAAACTCTCCAAGCCCCATCTTTTGTCTCTTCACATCACTCCCATATTTATAAGAGTTACAACTTACAATCCAGCTTTTTCATTTCTCACACCCATCTTAAGATAGAGTTGTTATCAGAAGTGAAGGAAACTAATAACTGACCGATGTATCGGCTACCTTCAAGTTTTTAAGTTTTAATGGTGTAACTTTTAAGTTTCTATTCAACAAACTGGCAAGTCCTGTTTCACTGCCAGTTGTATATTTGTAGTAATAAATCAAATCAACTGTAAAATACGGCCTCTCGTTTCATGGTTACCATGGAGGGAAACAAACGAAGGATATTACGATACAAGAAGTGGAAATGGGAAACACCCCCTTACATAGGATGGTTAAGCGTCTTCGAGGAAAATGTCCCTAGAATGGAAACAAGGAACTACCTAGAGTGGAGTCCGGATCTTCTACAGTAAGTTAAAGTACATTTACGGGCAACTGTTCTCAAAATGTGACGCATATACATAAAATTTATAATTTCAACCAAATTTTGGTGGGTGTTTTAAATTTTTGTATACATGTCACGCGCTGTACACATTTGGTGCATGTTAATATAGTTTAACTTATTGCAAAGGATCTAAGTCGCTTAAGTGGGTCTTGAAAGAAACATCCATTTATATGGGAAACCGCCTTGGATTTGGTAGGACCAATTAAAGTCACCCTAAGGTAGGAAATCAGCTTTTCCTGATGTATTAGAATAGCATCAGGGGTGGACACATCAGCATTGAAAAGTGATAAGTACCCCCAAAAAATGAAAATCACTTTTCGGCACTGATGTGTCAGCCTCCTGATGTCATTCTAATGCATCAGGAAAAACTGATTTCTGTGCCTAATCCCAGCCCACTTCAAGCAGTTGTGATGACGAAGGCCCATGTGGCCGTACCAAAAAAATAAAAGATAAAAAATTTTGATGTTGCACCAAGAGTCATAAAAACACTAGGATAGCCTGGATGTGTCATGGCGATATGAGGCTTATGGCTCAAGAAAACTTTCTAACTAATTGGAAAAATTAATATTAAAGATATTTTAAAAAATTTATCATAAATAAAACTTATGAGAAAAATTGATTTAAGTGTTTTGTGGGTACAGTCGTTGGAGTGTTGTTTTCAAATTATAGGTTTTGAATTCAAGTTGTTAAGAGAGCATTTGTTTACCGCAAGTGTGCTAGAGACCTATTTAAAAGATTTGCAACTATGTCTGTTGGATTTAAGAGACGCATATTAAAACGATTGGTGGATAGTTGTGTATTTATTTAAATTACATTCAACGGTACTAGACACCTATTAAAATGATCGGTGGTTGAGTCTCTTGGGTAGAAGAGACTCAATAATTTGTGGGTACTTAATTATTTAAGTTGGAACTTAATGAGGTGTCTATCCAAAGTATTTCATCAGATTAAGCAACAACGGTCCAACCATTAGAGGTATCGAAATTTTAATAAAAAGTTCACCAAGGTTACTAAAATACATAAATGAGGTAATTTTTTAAGTATAAAAGAGGTATCAAAATTTATTATAAAATTTTAAAAAGTGGATAGACATAAATGAGTTCAAACCGTTAGCTATGAAAACACACAAATGAAATGATGTCAAAAAGGTCTTTGAAGAGATACAAATGAGCTGTCCATACAAATTAAGTTCTACTACTCAGCGGTAAAAAGTGTCAAAATTATTTCTACAAAAAAAGAAAGTACCGAAATTAAAATTTCATAAAGGCAATTGGAAAACACGAAGTAGGTCAAAGATGAAAATGTGATCTCCATTCAAACAAAAGAGATTTGAATGGTTGAAATGCTGAAAGAAGTATAACCGTCTAATCATTACGAGCGTAAAAGTACAGTTAAAAGTTTAATTATCAAATCACAATTGAAATGTAAGAAGAGGTATGAAGAATGATTGTCTGTTTTGAGACAGACCTCTAAATGCGTGTCTCTGATTGACAGATGATGTGTTTTTGGCCACCTACTTTTTCATGTGAACACTTTTTTGGACCCTTTTACCCCCAAAAGCAACACATGTTTGTCTATAATTCACCATATACACTACAGAGGCATTTTTATCACAAAACATTTGCTTCGTGTGTGTGTGTGTGTGTGTGTGTGTGTGTGTGTGTGTGTGTGTGTGTGTGTGTGTGTGTGTGAATATATACCTATGAGGGTAGATGTTCTGTTCAGGAAACTTTGGGGCTTCACATGAAATAAAATGGACAGGACTTTGAAATTTTATTAAAGTCCCACTCTTTCTATTCCATTTGAAGCTGCATGATGTCCAAAAAAGTATTGTTTTATTTTGATTACAAGAAGGATGTAAAGAAGGAATTTATCAAAGAAAGAAATTAAACAAAATATTAACAAAACCTAGGAGATTATATTCTTTGCATGATCGGTCCTTGTAAATAAGGTTGTATGTAACATCCCGTAACACTCATCAAGGATAAAAATGTAATTGAACAAAAACAATAATAAAATTTATCATTAAACATTTTTAGATAGACCATAGTGGAGCTTGGGACCTAATAAAATGAATTAGAAATGAGGAAAAACCAAAACAATTAAGCCGTGAACTTATCAAATCTTAAAATTGTCCAAAGAATATAATTAGGGTAACTTCGTAAGCAAACATATACTAATCTTGAAATAATTTGAGGGCAAACAAAACATTTTTGGAAAGATCTAAGAGTCTACTTTCTAACAAAACAAACGGTATGTGAAAAAGAGTTTCCTAGAAGAAATTAGGATCGTTTTTTAACAAGATATCTATATGCTGATAGACCAACAAATTTAAAATAAATTTAAAATTAAACTTGTATCAATCCCGAATGAATTAATGAACACATCATACATCATTAAAAAAATCTAGAAGTCTAGTTTTCAGCGAAACAAACGGCGATCAAATCAGAGCTATATAGAAAGGCTAGAACAAAAAAAATCTAAAGAATCAGGTGCTAAGCTCGATCGATTGGGGGGTAGAAGCTTGAACGATCGGGCCTCCCTCTTATCGATCTGGCCTAGAGACAGAATCCCTTTTAGAACCCGTACGCATGTGGGATGCTTTTATTTATTTATTTATTTACTAAGAACCCTTTGGGACAACCTTAAAACCAATGCTTTACCCAATTAGGGTTTGTGTGACATAAAGAAATGGATTTTGGAAGGGAAACATGAACTTTAGGAAAAACTTGGGAGAAGAGAGAAGATCGTTTCCACAAGCTTGGTAAGTTGTTAAAACCTATATCTAGTCTAAACTAGGAGTTAATTATAGTTTTTCACCTTTGATTATAGGTTCCAACCATAAAATGTGTTGTTTATTTGTAGAAGAAGGAAAAGATTGCAAAGGGAAAGGAGTTGTGGAAGAGAAATTTTTACTTACAAGAAAAGATTAAAAGATTTGTGAGTAGATATGTAGTTTATGTATACATTTTTCATTCTTAAGTTCCTAGAATTGTTATTTCTTATTCTATGTTTAAGGATTTATTGCTTTGATTTTCATGGAATTGATTTGGTGAATAGATGTGCATTTCATGCATGATTCCACTCATCCTAGGATCTTTGATTTGTTGAGGATGAGTTTTATTTTGATGAATTCATATTCAACCCTTATGAAAATTAATAATTTTTTTACGTGGATTCTAATTCTCATGATATAAGCATGTTTGAAGGAATTCTTCTATTCTATTTTTAGGTGTTCTTGGAAAATGGAGTTAATTATATGATGATAGTGTCCTATTTCCATGAGTTTGGAAATCTTTACTTTTGTTAAGAAGTTTATGGAATTGGATGAAGTAGAAGGTTCCTTGTGGTATATCTTTACTTACCCCTTGATTTCTCTTTGAAATCCCTAGATGTTTGTTTCTGACATATTTGATGGAATGTCACATGATTTGTGTATCTTTAACATTTTTGACTATTGACTCTTTACATTAGTCCATTGCTCTTTTTGGTGGATTTTCTTTGATTCATGTTAAACCATTATAAATTGTACTAATTCTATTGATTCTCATGTTACTATATTAGATTTTGCGTCATGTTGTAGCTTTTGGTGGCATGAGCATGTTGTCTTTGACATGGTTTACTCTAGTATTTTCATAAGGCATCATACTTGTTTGTACTTCTACACGAGTTTTAAAGCACTTGAGCTATATGATTTTTATTGTTGATGGTATTTAGTATGAAAAGGTTTTGCATTTATGAACATCCTATTTGTCCTTGAAATTGGGTTAAACATATTCATTTTTATATTGGTATTTGGCTACTTTCATGTGATTTATCATTCCAAATTTTGGATTCCTTATGAGATAGAACATATGAATATTTTGTGTATAACATATTTATGTATTAGCTACATTATTTTACATAAGTATAGATTTGATTCATCGTTTCCTTTTACACCCATGGATTTGTTTTGACACTCTTATTCGGGAAAGTTTTAGAGGACTACCCTGGTCCGAGGGAATTATATGGGTCAAGCCCTTGTCTGGGGGAATTTTAACGGAGTAGACCCTTGTTTAGGGAATTTTAGCAAACACAGATATGTCATTGTCCTGAGGAATTTTAGAGGACTACCCTGGCCTCAGGAAATTATATGGGATATACCCTTAATGTCTTAGGGGATTTTGTGGGCTACAAACCCTACCATTGGGGATACAATACAGTGAGCACCCTTGACGCCTTGAGATATTTTTACGGGCTATACCCTAGACACCCTAGGGGATTTATGTGGGCTATAAACCCTGCCATTGGGGATACAGTATAGTGAACACCCTTGAAGCCCTAGGAAATTTTTATAGGCTATACCCTTGATGCCCTGGGGGATTTTTGTGGGCTACACCCTTAATGCCCTAGGGGATTGTAGGCTAATATTAGTCTTTTTTTTAGGTATCCAATCACCGGGTCACATTAATAGGTAAAGACGACCCTAGTGGTCCAATATATGTATACCTAGTCACCTAACTTTATGAATGATGCCATCAAGTACTTAATCACCAAGCCACATTAATTTGTGAAAACAGCCTAAGTGGCTTAATATGGTTCATATGATATGTTTTGTCGTAGACGTTACATGGTTTATATGATATGTTTTGCGGAGACTCTACATGGGTTATGTGTATTGTTTTGTCAGAGACCTTTATATGGGTTATGTGTTTTGGATTTGTTAGAGACCTTTTATGGTTTATTTACATATGGATTCAGTATTTAACGAAGACCCTTATGGGTTGGCATGTGGCATATAGCATGTAACATACATATGATTCAGTTTAGTTCACTTTAGATACTCTTAGGGTTATCTTATAGCAATTTCATACTTGAATCATAGTAGGGATATATGTTTAATATATTCAATGTATTCACATATCTTCTTTGATTTCCTACTCTATCCTAATTCTTCCTATTTATTACTATAATTATCTTTGGTCTCCTTTTTATGCATAAACTGCGTACCCTTTCATTGAGCCTGTCAAACTTACCTTAATTGACACCACCTTACAGATGGAGATGTGGAGAACAGGGATCTCTTGAAGCCATTGGGATGCAGCAATGTAAGGATTTTGAGTGGACGTTGGAGCCCGATGGTTTTCCTTTTAGTTTACAATTCAATTGAACATTAGACTTGAGACATATTATATTTATTTAAGTTGAGGATTGTATTATTAGCTTGTGAAAGCCTTTTTGCTGGTTATGAACATGTACTCACTTTTGTTTAGATTATACATAGTTATGTTCATTCCCAGGGTGATTGGTTTGGTTCATTGATATTATCCACTCCGCTGCATTTGATATGATAAATGGTAAATGAATGAGTATTTTGATGCTTTAGATGATTGTGAATGGTTTGTACAAGCTATTAGTATTATTCAACTACGGTTATTGAATGAATAAATAAATTTAGACGGACAAAAAGAAAAAGTACCAAATTTATATAAGAAGTGATAAGAGGAACATGTGTCACACTCTGAAAATGGATCTCTCCACTACAAGATGCGGGTTCGAAGTGTGTTATCCAATGTAACAGATCCGGGTTCTGGCTTAAACCACGGCTTGTAAATCCAGGTTGTGACATTATATCTCTCTCTATCTCTTTCTTTCTCTTGTATCTCTATCTCTACTAGTTTGACCGGTTATCACAGTACTCCCCTCAAGTTGAGGAGAGAATGATCTTGAACTCTCAACTTGAATCAAATAGTACAAAAATTCTGCTTGACAAAGACTTAGTAAAGATATCACCTAATTGATTAGCCAAATGAACGAACTTAGTAATTGTAATGCCCCACTTTGTACTAATAAGGTAAAATTGTAATTTTATCCTCATAAGGGTAAAATTATTATCTATCATATTCTAGACATACCTTAGGTTGTTTAGAAACCTTTTAAATTAAGTTAGAAATATAGAACCCAAGTTGGGCCTCAAATGTACCAAGTTCAAAAGTTATCCTCACTACGTAATTAGGGTGACTTCCCGGGCCCACTGACACCAATCCTAAATGAATTAGAGGTTGAGTTATACCTTGTTGGAAATGTCTTTGAGTTTACCTTCCAACTCATCAAACAGTTTGTAATTTAGAGTTGAATAGAGAAAGTTATGACCATTTTACTGAGACCTATCAGTGACCAATCACAATTCTCGTGATCGATCACGGATCTCGTGATCGATCATGAAACCCTGTTTTTGGCATGATTGATCATGAATGAAGGATCAAAACTCTCGAGACTTTTTTGGGTGATCCATGATCTCGTGATCGATCACGACATGCCCAGAAACACTAAAAAGTGTTGAAATATTACGTTTCATACCATTTTTTACGTGGCTTTCACCCATTGGACCCCTAACGCGTGGAATCTTGTCATAGGCAAGTTAATACCATACTAAAACCTCAATTAGGTCATTTTGCCTCATTAGAACAAAGAGGGAAAGTGTTAAAGAGATTAGGGAAAGTTCTTGAGCAAAGTATAGGAGTTCTTCCCCAATTGGATAAGTTCCACTCCCAACTTTGAAAATCTGCTGAGATTAATTTGTTTTCTACTAAAATTCCCTAGTCTTATTCTTTTAATGATTATATCTACTCCAATATTGTAGAGCAAGGTGATTTGAGGAGGTGAAGCGAAGGCTCCATTGCCTAGAAGCCTTTGGATTGAGCTTTTAGTAAGAAAATCTAGCTTTCGATATATGATTTGATGTACTTCCTCTTTGGATTTCTTTGAACCTTGTGTTTTGGCTATGGAAACTCATTGAAATCTCTGAAAACTATGTGAATCATTGAATCTAAGCTTCTTGTAAACAAATCTTGCATACTATGGATGATTTGATGTATTCCCCTCTTTGATTATCTTAGATTTCTGTGTTTTGATTATAAAAACCCGTTGGAATCTCTAAAAATATATGAAAACCTATGCCCCAAGCTATTGAACCTTGTGATTGCTAGATTCTAAGCTTATCTAATTAGTAAATATTCCCTACTAGGGGTGATTTGAGGTGAATCCCTCTTGTGATTTCAGATTATATGATACTATAC
>JAOXJP010123689.1:0-13784 GCA_025762735.1 Platanus orientalis | reverse complement strand
TTTCTAGAGTAGACCCACGAAATCACCAACATACCCCTACTGACGTCAAAAAATTCTGAAATTTTTACAATAGGTTCCAACGTCCTTAAAGTATCTATGTTCCAAATTTCATAAATTTTACATCAAAATTGAATGAACTATTCAATTTCAAAGTTTTCTGTTTTGGGGTTTCAAGAATCAAATTAAGAAAGATTCTTAATATAGATTCTTGATGTTCTTTAATGGTTCTTGAAGGGAAATAACCAAGGGAAGAAGGAATAGGTCTATTTTCAAGTTTTAGAATCAAGAAAAAAATCAAGATCAAATCTTGGAAAAATCTTGATGTTTCTTGATAGTTTTTGGTGATTCGTTAATTCAGGAATTAATATTGATAGATTTAAATCAAGAAATTAGCAAACAAGAACAATATTCAAAAAACAAGATTCAAGAAAAGATAGCAAGAATCAAGAAAGAAATAAAGAAAAAAAGATTAAAAAAAGAATAGAGAGAGATAAAAAAAGAATAGAGAGAGAGAGAAGAAGAAGAAGAACTCGTGGGGGAGGGAAATGGGAGTGTACCGTGAGAAGAGAAGAGAGAGAGACTACTTACTAGTTACTCGTGGTTAGAGAAAGAAGAATGAAAGAGAAGGATATGGGGAGCCCATTGCTACACCCAAGAAGAGAAATACATTCCCACACATGGGACTCAAACAATTCACTTTATTTCAAATTTCAAAAACTGATTGCAAGCCTAACAACCATTTTTTATATAGACTTGGACCCACTAGAATCCTAAACTAAATAGGATTCCTAATCTTTTACTCTTGCACCTAAGACCCTTAACTTAACCCTTATTAAAAGACTCTTGATTATCAAGAATAATTTCTTTCCAAGACCATTAGGACTTGGTTACAAAAGACACTTTGTAAAATAAAAAAAAAAAGCCTATGTAAAAAACCATAAAATTAATAAAACCTACTAAAAACGACCCTAATTACAAAAGAAAAACCCAATTATTTTATAAAAATAACCCTAAACCACTCACGTTGATTTGATTCCTCCAATGTCCTTTCTTTTGGATTTGGGCTTAGGCCTAACCATAATCTTCTAGCTACTTTTTCTTGACAAAATATGTTCCCGCATCAATCTCCCCGGTTTGGAAAAAGTTCAACCATGAACTTGTTGAAGAAGACTTATCAAATAGGATGATGAATACGTCAAATTGAACGTCTTCAACTTGTCAAGCACTTCCTTCCTTAAACTCGATCTTGGCTTCTTGCTTGGAATCTATTAGAGAAAATCCGAATTGATCATCTTTAGAAACTTAAGGATAGGTGATGTAGGATGCCACGAGGAATGGCCCTACAAATAAAGAATGTGATGGGGAAATCAAGAATCACTAAAAGGCAACAAGAATTGGATTCTTGAAAAAAGAATCTGGAAATTTCAGCAAGTGTAAAAGGGATTGATGAAATAGAATCAAGAAAGAAAGAAAATAGTGGGAAAGACCCAAAGGGAAACCCTGGAATTTCTTGGCGGACTCATGAAATTACCAAAATACTCATGGTCATGTGTCTCGAAATTCTGATATTTTGTGGAGTGATTCTGACGTCTATTTAGGGCATGTAAACCAAATTTCAAAAGATTCTAACAATTCTAGCTTAATTAAACTATATAAAAATTCAGATCTTGGAATTTTGAAATTCAAGAAACCAGAAGACTAAGAAGCAAGATTATGCAAAAACTAAGAAAGAATTTAGAGAGAAGTTCAAGAAGTCAAGATGGTTTAGCAAGTAGACTTATGAAGACAATGAGGAAGAAGGTGGGTAAGGCCTATGGGTTCAAGAAATACAATCAAGAAGGGTTCTTGATAGTGGTTCTCAAGTTCTTTAACGGTGGAGAAAAAAAATTAACAAGATTAAATACCAAGAAGCAAGAAAGAAAGAAAATGAGAAAGAATGAGGAAAAAGAGGAAGACAGAAGAGAGAGAAAGCTTACCTCACTCGTGAAGGGGGAGAGAGAATGGGGAGCCCATGGCTACAACCAAGAGGAGATACCCTATCCACTCGCGGACTCTTAAAATCATCAATTCTTTATTTCTTTCAAAACTGAATTACAACCTAACATCTCTTTTATTTATAAACTTAATTCAAAAGACTCCTTAACTTATTAGGACTTTTATTCTAAACCAACTTTCTAAACAAAAGACTTCTTAAAAGACAACTCCTATTTTTAAAAGACTTCTAATTAAAATTCCTAATTGCATCAAAACCCCTCGCATTTAAAGTCTTATCACATAAAATCTAAATTAAGTCACATTTCTTTTATTCTAAAAACAGCCCTAAAATAAAATAAATCCAAATAAAATAACCCTAAGATTTCTAGAAACATCCCTAAAAGCCTTGAACCGAAGGAATCTTTTTCAGGTTCCTTGAATCTAGCTCTGTTGTAGGGCAGCATGCACATAAGCCTCTTCACATTGGGTGCATCAAGAGGTGAAGGAAGCTTCTTCTTGTGTAGTGTCCTTCAAATCTAGTTGTATAATGGGAGTAAGTTGTTGAGGCCTTATTGGCAATTGATAACATACACCATAAATGAAGAGTTGCAATACAGATGTCTTCTCCTTATTGTAGCTAGCACTCCTTACTTCACTCCATGGCTTCCCAAACACAATCACATGATCATCCAAAGGGTTGATATTACACTCAACACCATCCTTATATTTTCCACGTCCGAATTAAATAACAAACCCATCTTCATACACACAATAAATATGATCTACCCCATCTTATAGAATCTTCTCAACCACACTTGCAAAAATCTGATTTTGATGGTAACAATCACTGACCAACACTTTGAATACTTGCCCCGATGGGAGAGAGAATTTAGTCCTAACCTCAACCATATCCCACAAAATTCTGCAGGATCACAGCTAGATAGGGACCAACTATAAGCTCCGATACCAAATTTGATGTAGAATGATAGCATACCGATTTGATGCAAAATGATGGCTTAAAGAATATGCGGAAGCTTATACCAATTTAAGGAATCAAAAACTTGTCTTAAACACCCCCAAACAATAGCGTATTTTAGAGGAAAAAACTTAGAATTGAAAAGAAATCATTGAAATAGAAGAAATTCGGAAAAATGGAAAAGAAAGACAAGAAGAAATTAGGGTTGTGACCATTTAGAGGTGCCTGCAACAGGAAAAGATGGGAAAAGCACCAGGGGAATAGATGGCAAAATAAAGTATAGAAAAGTCATCATTTTTTGTGCCAATGCATGTTTGATTGCAAGCAAAAGGCAGCAAAGTGCGGTAAAGTTACCTTTCACTTTACTTCCCCACACCTTGCTTCTATTTTGTAGGAAAAGGCAGCAAAACAATATATAAGGGTGTTGAGAAAAGGCAACAAAGTGTGGCAAAGTTTCATTTCCCAAGATAGTTTTGCTGAGTAGTTTTCTTGCCTTTACCACACAATAGACAAATAAATTTATGGGAAAAGGTGGGAAAACCGTACACTTTCCCACACTTCGCCACACCTTTGCCTCTGAACAGACACAACCTAGGGGGAAAGGTCTAGAACAATAAATCTGGAATTTCTAGGGCAGACCCACAAAATCACTAAAAATACCCCTACTAACGCGTCAAAAAATTCTAAAATTTGTATAGTAGAATCTGACGTCCTTGAAGGTTCTATGGCAGCTAGTAAAGAGGGGCATGGCAGCTTGTAATTTAACAGCAGATAAGGCCCCAAACAGAGCAGAATGGCAGAACAGGATTCGTGTAGCCGACCCCAAATAGTTGGGATAAGGTTGTTTGTTGTTGTTGTTGTTTTGGGGTTCCAATAATCAAATCAAGAAAGATTCTTCAAATAGATTCTTGATGTTAATTAATGGTTTTTAAGAGAAAACAGCCACGGGAAGAAGGAATAGGTCTATTTTCAGGTTTTTGAATAAAGAAAACAATCAAGATCAAATCTTGGAAGAATCTTGATGTTTCTTGGTAGTTCTTTGCGATTCTTTAATTCAAGAATTAATATTAATAAATCAAAAAATCAGCAAGCAAGATCAACATTGAAGACACAAGAATGAAGAAAGGATGGCAAGAATCAAGAAAGAAATAAAGATTAAAAAAAGAATAAAGAAAGAAAGTGAAGAACTCGTTGGGGAGGGAAAAGGGAGTAACGTGAGAAAGAAGGCAGAGACTACCTATTCGTGGATAGAGAATGAATGGAAGAGAGGTATATGGGGAGCCACAGCTAGACCCAAGAAGAAAGATACCTTCCCACACGTGGGATTCAAACAATTCAATTTATTTCAAATTCCAAAAACTAATAACAAACCTAACAACCATTCTTTATATAGACCTGGACACACTATAATCCAAAACCAAGTAGGACTCATAATCTTGTAATATTGCACCTAAGACCCTTATTTAAAGACTGATGATTATCATGAATAAATTCTCTTTCCAAGGCTTTTAGGGCTTGGTTACAAAAGATACTCTGAAAAGAAAAAAATAAAAAATAAAAAATAAGCCCATGGAAACAACCCTAAAATAAAATAAAACCCAAATAAAATAACCCTTAAATAAAACCTTTAGGAAAAATCATAATTATAAAAGAAACCCATTTATTTTATAAAAATAACCCTAAACCACTCCTGTTGATTTGATTCCTACAAGGCCCTTTGTTTTGGATTTAGGCTTAGGCCTAACCATGATCTTCCGGCTTCTTTTTCTTGACAAAATGATGCAACATCACTGGCTTGGATGGATCGTAGGTACCCTTTATGGCGGCCCAAGCCCAACATCTAGAAACCTTAGAAATGTACACATGGAGGGGAACATTTATTTTAAGTGTCTTGGGGGTATGCCCATGTAATAAGGCCAAAGGCCAAGGGTAGATTAGGAGGTGGCTTGTTTTTTTGTTCGTGGTAATGGGGTCCAAGGAGTGTTGGTAGACAGCCTTGGGAGTCCCTTATTATTTTACTCTCTTATTATTTAGTAGTTAGGTTTAACAATTAGAAGTTTCCAATTTTAGAAACTTTCTAAACTCAAGCTTTGTAATCCTTTAAAAGGAACCCCCCCCCCTTTTGAACAAGATCATTAGTGGAAGACCATGGCTTTGTTTGTAGTGGGGATTTTCTCATGTATTGGTCGTGGACCAAGTCCCCCCTTTTCTCTTTCCTCCCTCACAACAACTTCCCTTCTCTTTCTATATCCTCTGTGAAATACCTAATACCCTTCTCTCCCATTCCTTTTCTTCAACACAACTTCTCCCTTCCATCTCCCTCCTCTATTAATTCTTTCCCTTCTATCTTCTTTCATTAACTTACCCATTACCATTTCCCTTGCCAACAGGGTGCTATCTTTACCAAATCATAAAGGCTGATAACAAAATTCAGCAGACAATCTATCATTCCTCTTGGCAATTCGTGAACCACCACAAGAATTACAAAGATCGAATTTCAAACAGGTTTTTCACCCTCTTATTCCTTAATTGAAATCCGAAATTCCTTTTTATTTTATGTTCAAGTTTATCTTATGCAATCTATATTTGTTTTGAGTCTCATCTACAAATTTGCACCAGATTTTCTGGGTTTTTTTAGAAACTTGAAAATCACAACCCCTTTTTCATTTATCTCTGTTAAATTGTTGAGAGTTTTGTTTCCTATTAGTTCCCCTACAAAAGCCCTCAAATTCCTTTAAATATTGAGTTTAATTAGAGAATTTTGAAATCTGGTTTAGAGTTTTTTTTTTTTACACTTTAAACCCATAACAGCCAACTTCAATTTTTTTTATATTTCTCTCGACATTGAGCCCAAATTCATGAAATTTTTTAACAAAGGTGTATTTATTAGGGTACTAATTGCCTGTAAAATTTTGTAATTTTCTGACACGTGGCAGGGGTTATTTTGGCAATTTTACCAAAATCTACCAAATTATAATTTTTTCCCTGGTCCGAAAATTCAATATTTAATTTTCTGGGATATTCTTTTATTATTTGAAATTATTAACCATCAATTTCCGCATCATATAAGTAGATGACTTTTTGAGGGAGATAGATGATGTGAAAGTGAAATTTCAGCACATAGATTTCTCTTGAATTCAAAACAAAGAAGAATACTTGTAGAGAGATTGGCTTCTCTTACATACTACCTTGCAGACATATATGAGGATAATTAAAAAAAAAAAAAAAACTTTCATATATATGAGGATACAAAAGTACATGAAAAAAGTCGACGTATTTACTAGTTATACCCTAAACAGCTCCAAAGACAAGACAAACCCTTATAGAACAACACTCCCCCTTCAAGCTGGTATGTAGATATTATGCATACCAACTTTAAGAAACTAGGACTACATAGACCTTTAGTAAACAAGTCAACTAGCTGGTCCTTTGTCTTCATGATCAAAAAAGGGAAAAAGGAATGCATATTTGCTTAGACTGAAACTTTTCCTAGATGAAATGCCTGTCATCTTCAATGTGTTTGATACTAGTATACCCTAAACAGCTCCAAAGACAAGACAAACCCTTATACAACAACACTCCCCCTTCAAGCTGGTATATAGATATTATGCATACCAAGCTTGCTTACAAACTTTGAGAAAATAGGACTACATAGACCTTTAGTAAACAAGTCAACTAGCTAGTCCTTTGTCTTCACGATCAAAAAAAAGGAAAAAAGAATGCATATTTGCTTAGACTGCAACTATTCGTAGATGAAATGCATGTCATCTTCAATGTGCTTGATCCTATCATGTTGAATTTGGTTGTGAACAATACTAATAATAGCCTTATTGTCTTTTTCTTTTCTTTTTTTTTTGAATGATTCAAATTACAACCTTACTGTCACAATACAAACTCATGGGTCCTAGTGAACTAAATCCCAACTCTCTCAAAAGTCTATGAATCCATAAAATCTCACAAATACCATGTGCCATGGCTCTAAATTCAGCTTCTACACTTGATTTAGCTACGACTGGCAGTTTCGTGTTTTGCCATGTAATATGCTTACCTCCAACAAACGTATAATAGCTAGGTGTGGATCTCCTAACAGAAATGGACCCAACCCAATATGCATCGGTAAAGACTTCAATCTTGAGATCATTCTGCTTAACATATAAGAGCCCTTGACCTGGACTCTTCTTTAAGAATCGAACAGTACGGTATGCTGCCTAAAGATGTTTTGAAGTGGGAGCATGCGGAAACAGACTAACAACTCCAACAGCATAAGACATGTCTGGTCAAGTCTTTTTTTTCCTATCATGTTTGTTTTGGCAAAGAAAATGTACAAATTCCCAATGGCTCTTTGTCCTCTGTAGCTGGTACTAGATGCATTCCTCTAACATCTTCCTTGTCTTTATCCCGTGTTCCATGTTCCCAACTTTAAATTGAATCTTGTATATATTAGCTATATTAGTCACTTTCTTTCCTTCTTATTGTGCTTTCTAGGACCTGAAGATGGGGAAGACAATTGGTAGAAGCCTCAAAAGAAATCCCATAGGAATCTCACATGGTTAGGGGGTGACTTTAATGTAATCAATTTTTCTCCTGAAAGGAAAGGGGATTCCAGAATGGGGCGTAGAATGGCAAATTTTGGGATTTATCAATTTTTCAAAAGTGTTGGAACACTATAAAAGAGGATCCCAATAAATTGTTTGAGGAATTTTATCAGCAATAGTGTACAATAGATATCTCAACATTTTTATTACCGTGATCCCTAAAAAGAAAGCTGCACAAGAGCTAAAAGAATATGCACCAATTAGTCTCTTAAGTAGTGTACGTAAGAATTATTTCAAAAGTGATGAATGCCAAACTTAAATTGGTAATGAAAGGGATCATTTCCTCTTCTGACGGAGCACGTCTTGCTGGTAGGCAAATTTTGGCTGGAATGTTGGTAGAAAATGAGTGTGTCGATGAGGATAAAGTAAGAAAGGCAAGGGATCTTATGCAAATTGAATATTGAAAAACCTTATGACCATGTTAACTAGAATTTCTTAGATTGCATGTTAGGGAGAATGGGGTTTGGGGAGAAGTAAAGGCGTTTGATGAATTCTTGTGTCCAGTCTATTTCTTTTTCTATCCTCATTAATGAAATTCTAGAAAGTTTTTTTTCTGAAGTTCCAGAAGCTTGAAACAAGATAATCTTCTTTTTTCTCCCTTGTTTATCATTTATTTTTATGAATAACAATTTTATTGAAGGGAAAAAAAGGGGTGGAGAAAATATAGTGGTCGATCAAAAAGAACGGAGAAGAGGAAGAAAAGAACAGTGCAATCTAGTCAACAAGTGAACAAGCAAATAAGCCAATCCCTTGTAACGTCATTAATAGTGAAGTCAACCCCCCCCCACCCCTTTTATCATGATCACCGAGGCCTTGAGTAGATTGATCAAAATGAAGAATAGTTATACACCGGGTTTTGTGGTGGGGAATAGTGATTTGCATGTCTCTCATCTTCAATTTGCTAATGATACAATTATGTTTTGCAATGTAGATGTGAGACAAGCGGGGGTTCCTAAGATGCATTCTTCAATTCCTTGAGGCTGTTTCAGGTCTTAAAATGAAATTGGTGAAGAATTGTAAGATGTGGGTGAGGGTAGGGGATATTAGAGCTTTGGCTACAATTATGGGATGCAAAATTGGTTATCTTCCTTCCACCTACTAGGTCTTCCCTTGGGTGTGAAGTATAAATCCAAGATGATTCAGAAACGTGATTAAAAAGATAGTAATAAGGGTGACCCAGTGCACGAGGATCCCGCTAACGCGGGGTCTGGGGAGGGCAAGATGTACTCAGTCTTACCCCCATTTTTGGAGAGGTTGTAAAAAGCTTAATTCATGGAAAGCTCCTCTCCTTTCAAAAGGACTAAGATTGACATTGATTCGAAGTTCTTCAGCCTACATTCCTAAATATTTTCTCACTTTTCATGACCCCGATTTCAAAAGAGAAAAAATTCGAGGCATGTTTTAGGAATTAGAAGAATTAGAAATCATAATTGGATCATGTCAGGCAAATGGAAGATTTGGAGAGGAAAGAGACAATTTACGAAGAAAAGTGGTCGTGGCAAAGTATGGGATCAAATTGAATGGGAGCCAAGAGAGGTTAATGGTTCTCATGGTACAGGAATCTGGAGGTATATTATTAAAGAAAAGGTACTTGTTTAGAGACTTATCAATTTCAAATTGGGGGTTAGGAAAGAAGATTAGATTTGGGAGGACATTTGGTGGCAATTCCCCCTTAAAAAATGAATTTCGAAGTATTTTCCTCTTAGCAATCAATAGACAAGGAACTATAGCCAATCGCTTTGATAGTTTGATCATAGTGGGTGTGCAGTTTGGGATCCTAGGCTGAGAAGGCATCTGAATGATTGAGAGTTGGAGGATTTGGATGAGATTATTGAATCACCTGAGGAAGAAAGATTGTTGGATTTGGGAGGGTAATAAGAAAGGTAAATACTCCACTAGGTCAACTCTATTAGGGGTTGGAAAGCTTATCAGTGTAGGCATTTCCTTAAAAGGCCATTTTGGATTTCGGAAATTCCTTCAAAGGTTAACTTTTTATTATGGACATCTTACTTGGATAAAATTCTCACCCTCATCCATCTTAAGAATAGTAGATGAAGTTAGCTAAATAGACAAGGGAGGAGGAATCAAGGGAGGAGGAATCGATGAACCATCTCTATATTCAACATTTGATGGTGAGGAAAGGTTGAGAGTTCTTTCTATCCCATCGCAATGTATCACGGTCCCTCCCAAACAAGTTCAAAGACCTAATCTCCGACAAATTAGAAATTTGAACAGCATGTCTAAGGCTATTTGGTGATTTCTTCTTAGGCTATCTACAGAAGTATTTTTAAGCAGATGAACAAAAAATCTTTGAAGAGAAGTTTTCCCCTCAAGCCACCCTTAATTTGAATGTCTAAAAGAGTTTAAGGAATTGGGTTTCAATTATGTCCAACTTTGATGATAGTATGATAATACTATGTGGGATTCCTCGTGGTGCGAAAGTGTGTAACTTTTCTATTCTTGTTTTTTGCATTGTTCTGGTTGTTTAGCATTCACCTTCCTAGTGAATGGCTTTTCCTTGATTTTTTTTGATGCTCCATTTGTTTCGAAGTAAAATACCCGTAAAACAAATATTTCCCTAACAAACTTTGTTTTGAAGTTTTTTTTTTTTTTTTGTGAAAGAAAAATTTTATTAACGAAAAAAAGAAACAAAAAGGATAAGAGGGACGAGATATCCCAAGAAAGAAAGAAATACAAACACCCACAAGACCTCAAATAACATATCTCCCTATATAACTATCCCAATTTCTTATAAGGTCCCCATTGGGAATGCCATCAAAATCTTTACAACACCTAGCCCAAAACACAATAAAATCTTTGGCTCTCATATAGACCCACCAAGTAGGCTCGGAATGACGATCAAAAAATCGATTTTTCCATTCTAACCAGATTGCCTAACACACTGCCGCTAGCACCAACCGCCACAACCTTTTGCCCTGGGCACTAAGGTTCATGGTTCTCTACCCGCTAATAAGGGCCATAAGGTCCATAGGGAAAACCGAGAAAATCCCAAAATCCCTCATGACTCCACACCAAACCTCCCTTGAGAAATGGCAATGAACAAGGAGATGAGAGTCATAAGACACCGATTCCACGTCCTGATAGCAAAGGAGGCAAATGTTCGGCAATAAAATCCTTTCCGCTGTAAATTATCCATGGTAGAAATTTTCTCTCGCATCACCATCCACAGAAAGAATTGGACCTTAGATGGAACCCCGTTGTACCAAACTTCCCTCCAAGGTCCACTAACCTGCCTAGCACCAACTACAAGCCCGTAGCAAGATTTAACTGAAAATAAGCCCCTTGAATCCAACTTCCAAACCCACCTATCTTCTGTCCCTGGGTTTATATGCTCTGCCTGCAATCGGATCAATAGCTCCACCACCCTAGGGATTTCCCAATCGTGCAGATTACTCTTGAGAGTTGGGTTCCACACTATATCCCTCCCGCTAGCCGAGTAGTTCGCAACCACTAGATATGAGGTATCCATGGTCAAGTCAAACAAATCTGGGAAATCCAGCATTAGCGCTCTCTCCCAGCACCAAGTATCCCTCCAAAATTTAACTTGTCTCCCGTCCCCTACTTCAGGAGCAGACCTTCTCAAAATAAAGGCAAGACCTACATAATGCCCCTCCACATGCTACGCCCGAAAATGCCCCTCGGAACTGCAAACTCCCACCCATTATCAATGCCAAACTTAGCCGCCACGACCTCCTTCCACAAGCTTCTTGGATCATGCCCAATTCTCCATAACCAGTTATAGAGCATAGCCTTGTTCATGGCCTCCAACCTCCATAAACCTGCTCCCCTTAATCCTTAGGAGTGCAAACCCTCTCCCAAGAAACCAAACGCATACCCCTCCCTTCATCCCCCTTTTTCCATAGGAAATCCCTTTGAATCTTTTCCAATAAAGCACCAATCGACTTGGGCATTACTAGAACAGATAAATAATGAATTGGGATGCTCACCAACGAAGCCTTTATCAAAGTGAGTCTACCCCCTTTAGACAAATACTAAGCCTTCCATCCATTTAGGCGCTTCCTCATCCTCTCTACCAATGGAGCCCACACCTCCTTCTGCTTATATGTTGCCCCTAAATGGAGCCCTAAATATGTAGATGGCAACTTCCCTTGCCTACAGTCTAAGTCAACCGCCAGCTGGTCCAGATTACGCACCTCTCCAACAGCTATCAACACACTTTTCCCCAAATTAAGACGAATGCCCGATACCACCTCGAAACACCTTAGCACACATCTCAGCATCCGAATCTGTCTCTGAGAATTATCGCAAAAAATAATAGTGCCGTCTACAAATTACAGGTGGGATACCTTTACCTCCTCATTCCCTACCGAAAAGCCTTCGAGCATTCCCACCTCCGCTGCCCTTTGAAGTAATCCTCCGAACACACCCGCCACCAGGATGAATAATATAGGGCATAAAGGATCCCCTTGACAAAGGCCCCTACTACATCCAAAATGCCCATTCGAAAACTGACGCATCTCCAAATCCACTGCCTCCATTTCAGACCAAAGTTGTATCTCCTCAATACATACATGAGGAAGTCCCAATTAACATGATCATCAGCTTTCTCAAGGTCCAGTTTACATAACACCCCCGGCTTTCCCTCCCGAATCCCGGCATCTATGCATTCATTTGCACAAAGCACCCCATTAGTCATAGACCTCCCTTGCAAGAATGCTCCTTGCTCCCTCGACACGATACCCGAAATCACTTGCTTCAACCATATTGCCAGACATTTGGATATGATTTTACAGGTACTTCCCACCAAACTAACTGCCCTGAAATCAAACAGTTGGTCTGCTCCCTCCCTCTAAGGAATGAGGGCAATATAAGTAGCATTACTTCCCTTATCCAGAAAACATTTCAAGTGAAATTTGTTGAACACCATCATTAAATCCTTCCTTATTACTTCCTAACAAGCTTTGTAGAAAGTTATCATAAACCCATTCGACTAAGAAGCCTTGTCCCCATAAAGGAGCTAAACTGTATTTCAACTTCCTCTTCATAAAATGACTTTTTCAGCCAATCTGCTTGACCTTCCCCAAGATGAAGCAAAGACAAGCCGTCCACTTTTGGTCTCAAAGGCCTATCCTCCCTAAATAGATTCATAAAATAATCCTCCAAGTGGGTCTTGATATCTTCTACATTTTCCACCATTTCATCCCCACTTCTAATATCCCGGCTCTTATGTTTCTCCACCCAATACTCCCCCTTCCTTCAGGGATAGCTGCCAACCTTCCTTTGCCCCACTCGTCCAACAAAGAAATCAGCACAATTTTCCTTCGCATTTTCTAGTTACCAGAAGAGAATAATCTTCCTAGCTTCCTTTCTGGTTCGAGTCAATCATTGCTCCCACGACCATTTAATAGCTTCAAGCAAACGCTCACCCAACCAGATCGCATTGAGACTCGAGACCGGTACCCATGGCCTCTCTATGTTATGCATATGCTACTCTCCTTCCCTTCCCAGCTCGTTTCAATATCAAACATCTTGGCTTCCACTTGGATTATTTTCTTCTTTATGCCAGTCATTGAGTTCAGACCCATAGGTTGATAGGATCGAAAACAAATTATAGGAAGTAAAACAATTCAATGGGGCCCACTATGTTACTTCCCATGGGCGTAAAATACTTACCTCCAAATTAGACGTAAGTTGCTTACGCCCAACGCTTCAACGGTGGTATCAAGCGCAAAATAAAGAAATGCCATGCAGTGCTACTGTTCCAATCTTCCACCATGAGGCTATGATTTCAAGTGCAAGCTGATCGTAGTTAATCTCATATGTACAGTAATAGATCGTAGTTAATCTCATATGTAGAGTAATCTGAAGAGTTCTATGTGAGTTTTAACGATGGCTGGAAAAGGAGTTCATGTTTTGGTCACTCATTACTTTCCAAAAAAAATAATAATAATAATAATAATAAAATAAATACCTAAAAAATAGTTTTTTCTTCAAATTCTTCAAGAGTGCACAAACCCTTCCCTAATTCTCAATAAATATTCCTAAAAGTTTTGAAATAACATATAAGAAGTAAACCCCATGACCTTATAACGAATGATAAATCTAGTCACTGGATTATATATTTTTCATGTAACACTAAAATTTTCTAACGGGGCACCCCCGCCAAGGGTTGCTAAGCTAGCCCCCCATGGAACCCCCCTGCTAGCCCCCTTGAAACCCCCTTACATTGATAATGGGCCCCCTGTTGCCCCTATAAT
>JAOXJP010123688.1:0-27778 GCA_025762735.1 Platanus orientalis | reverse complement strand
GTATAAATGTATAACTCTTGCATTTTCATGAAGTCTGTAAATCCATTGCATATATTTATTGTACTCCATCCATGTATTTCATTACATTTTGTCATGGAATTGCCGAAGGGGGAGATTGTTAATGTAAATTGTCAATTCCATAGATTGTAAATACATGGAGTAGTAAATTAGGCATGGCATGAGCACATTGCATATCTTAGTCATGTCTATAATCATCAAGTGTCATTGGGTTCCAAGAAGGAAGACAAGCTCCAAGCACTTGAAGCCGATGATGGATCCATTCCTAAGTTGCCAAGGTCCAAAGACTTGAAGACTCAAGCTTCATCAAGCTCAATAAAGGTTTGTAAAGTATATATAATGATATACATAGGCTAAAACAAACAAAATACTCGTATATGGCCAGATGGACCAACTCATGCCACCTACAATAACTTCTCAAGTGTTTGGGAGTAGATTCAAGGAAAAATGGCAGAAAAATAAGGGAATCGGATTGATTCGGGGGGTGTCTGATCAATCCGCACTTAGCAGATCAATCTGCTACTTACTAGATCAATCTGGCAAGGCTCAGGTGTCTTAGACTGAAACACCGAACAATCCAGGGATACCGGATCAATCCATGCAATTCAATTCAACATAGTCGGATCGATCCAAAATCGTAGAAATTCAAAAAATATATGATTCAATGCCTATGCTTTTTTTACCATTGGGAAAGATGTCATATCAAGGGGACATGAATGTGCTCGTCCCCTATAAGTATAAGAGGCTCAAATGAGCTCTCTAACACACAAAGAATACACCAAACATAAAAAGGAAGAGATCTTTGAGAGAGCAAGGCATTCATTCTTCCCAACTACCAAGTTGGCTCCTTTAATGAGCATCTATTGAAGATCAAGGAGCCTTTTAAGTGTTTTCCTAGTACTCTTCATTTGAAGAACAAGAAAAGGGAAGCAAGTAGAGGGTTTACTTGAGGGTGAAGCTCCAAGAAGTAAGGAGGCATCTCTTGGGAGTTTGGTGAAAACTATTACATATTTGCTTAACAAAAGATCAACCACCTTCATGTGCATCAAGCAATACACAAGCCTTGTGAGGTAACTTGTATGGATTTCAATTTATTATCTTAGGACCTTAGCACCCACCGGAGAAGGAATAAACCATTCCTGATGGAGACACCGGAAGTAGAGCTTATTTTTGCAAGTAGTAGGTTTTAGAATTTTAACCTTAATTGTAATGTAATTCAATCTAAATGAAATTTGATAGCTCAGTAATGAACTTTGATAGTAGATGTAGGTCCGAGTGCCGAACCACTATAAATATTGTGTTATGTGTTTGTTATGTGTGAATTGTCTCTTCTCTCTTTCTTTACATGGCATGTTTAGCATCTTCCATATGATCTTTCATATTTACAATTAATTAGTAACTTAAATTAATTGAAAGATTAAACTTGAGATTTTTCATTGCATTGCACTTGTAATTAAAATAGTTGGACTATATCTTGATGTGTATTAAATTCCAAGAACTACAATTACATCTAAAATTATAATTTTAAGTGGGGGTTTATTAGGGTTTAGAAGGTGTCTAAGACGAGATCCCACATGTGTGGGGTTCCAATGAATGAAAGCCACATCCCGAGGGACATGCCCCTTCTTCCTTACCGGCCATGCATGGGTCAAAGATTTTCAACTCAAACACCCTGTAATAAAACAATCATAACTTTTTCTAAAAAACTTTGTTTCCCAAACTGTTTGAAGTGTTGAAAAGTAGAATCCTAGAGATTTTCATTGATATATGATTCATACTCTAATTCATTCGATATTCGTATAGGTGTGCCCATGAAGTTACCCTAAATACGCTCTTGAGACAACTTTAGGATGTGACAGGTTCATGATCTAACTTAGGTTCTACACTTATAAACTAGTCTAAAGGGTCCCTAAACCACTATATGGTCTTTCTAAAACATGTGAAATTATAGTTTAACCCTTATATGGGTAAAATTGTAGTTTTTCCCTTTAAGTGAAACGCGGGGTGTTACAATTTTGCATTTGCAAGACAGATAAAAGCTAAGTCATTATGATTTCATAATACATCGAATGCTTAGAAATTCTTGTAACTTGTTAACAAGTTAATGGGCTTCAATCTCCAATTGGGCTTTTCTTAAGTTCCTACAAGAGAAGATACATAATTTAGTACAATTATAAAAATATGCATAAAATAAATGCAATAATTCCTTTGTAATTAAGAGAATAAAATACACATAAAATAAATGCAATAATGCCTATTGTAATTAAGAGAATAATGAAATTTTAAGCAATTATCATTAGGTCAGATGGACAAGATCTAAAATACTAAAAGATAGATGTTTATCCGCATGGATAAAAATACATTTGCACAAATAAAACAAGCTCATGAAGCAATTCTGCAACACATATAAGTTTTTCTTCCTCATATAGGACATGGATATTGTTGTGTTTAAGGATCATTAAGGGAATAATGTTGCTAGAGAAGATAATAGGAGCAAAGAAATTGGAAAATATTTTAAACTCTAATCATAAATGCTCACCGAAGTTCTTCAAGGCGGTGACTTTTAGCATCAAACCATCAAATGGAAGTGGTTTCATTGGATTAGAAGCTCCCTTAAGCTTGAAAATCTCAGAGTAAGAATTAAGAAAAAGGGTCTCCAAGAGAGATGTGAATGTATTGGTTTCTTCCAAAAGCAAAGGCAATATCTCTGGTGAGAAAGCTATAGTAAAGAAAGGTCCTATATAGGAAGATTGGAAGCTGACTTCGCATGCTAAAGGTGTGTTGCACAAGGTAAACATGATCTACGTAGAACTTCTTGAGAATGTATGAGAAGAGATTTCTCTATAACTATACTCGGCAAGCTAACCTGAAGGAGCAAAATAAGGGGGGTTTATAACCATTAAAAATCATGAGATACCGGGTCAATTTGTATAGAAGACAGAGCATCACATCAAGAGATGAAACGTCTCCCTTAGAAAGATGAGGCGATAATGTCTTTCTATGAAAGACCTTTCAAATCTCAAATATTGTCTGTCCATGTAAGGGAAACATTGACGTGAATAAGTCAAATCATCAGTAAATGTGAAGATTCTTAGGAAGAAGGTTAAGAACCAGTCTAAGCCAAACCATCGTGACCCGCATGAATTGAATCAAACTTCTTTACACGAATCACGAGGAACATATTTTGGTATGGATTTAATCTTGCAAATAAGGACTTGTCCATGAGACACATTATATTAAATCAAGCTTTAAATACATCATCATGAGATAGTCTAATTGCGACAAGTGGTGGCACCCACGAATAAGCATCCGAACGAGTAAAATTATCCATGCCGATGAAATACATCACACAAATAAATTTTGTCCGTATGGATAAATCATCAAATGTCCAACTCATATCCAACATGTGGTAGGTCCATAGAGCTCAGATAAGGTCAAAGTCAAATCAGGATCCTTCATATGTGCAGGGATAGTATTTGAGCTAAATAAGGATTCTTCCATGAAGATAAACATCAGAGATTCCAAATAAAATCAAACACTGTTGAAGATATATTAAAGTCGTTGGAGATAAGAATGATCATACACAACAGAACCTATAATTATGTCCATGGAAGAAAATAAAGGCCAAGTAGCCTCTCATCTATGGAAGATATCATGTTCAAGATAAGCTTCAATCCATTATAGATGAGGCACAATCCCAAGAAACAAGTAAAGATATAGAGATTGCATATAGAATTTGCAACTTCCATCATTTTCCTATATGTATGAAACTCCACACACATCTCAAGGATCTTCTGAAGAAAAGAAAATCTTCTCTTGTCTCCATTAACATCCAATATAGCATCTCCATTGTCAAGCTCTAAGTCCTACACACAACCAGGCTTTAAAGGTTTGTGCAGCAAATACCAAAGAAGAAAGATGTTTCCAGCAAGGTGATAGTCATAGTATTGTATAAATGATACGTTATATAAATATCAATGGAAATTGCTTTCTTTCTTTAATCTTGTAAGCCTTAATCAGAGGTTTTCTCCCTATATTATATGGAAGATATGTAACTAACGGATTCGGTTTCATGGATCTAAAGAAGAGTAAAATCCCCTAAATAAATAAAACCATTCCATGAATGGGTAATTTGTATGTGGAACAAAATTTGATGTGTACACCTGCATGTAAGTTTAAAGTCTCACTTTAGTGATTGAGATTACATCACTCCACCATATGGTAACTCTATATGAAACAACTTTTAAGTGATGTGCCCAACATTATCCATAGCTACATAGTTTCAAGTCTACAATAATTGGATAATTAGATCTCACCATATGTAATCATATGTGTCTAATATCCTATTATGTTAGTTAAGGACCAGCTATTTCATCTCATTGTATCAAACAATTACCCTATAAAGACTTAAATAAATTTAATGATGAAATAAAAGGTTATTTATTAATCAATTATTTCAAGTGAACAGTTTTGTCAAGACACATAATTCCTACAGTTATGCTTTATAGTCACGAGGCCATGGGGGTTCAATTACAATTCCATGACAATATAACTCCATTATAAATTATATAAATATAAGGCACATTTTTTGTAACATCTCGCACATGTTTCATGTACTAAGTAGGATCATAGATGTATAATTAATAGAGCATAATTAGTTATGTATTCTCAGTTTATTAGCAGTATTTTAACATACCTAGGTGAGTGATAAAATTGAATTAAATATAGAATGGAAAAGAAGACAAAAATAATAATAATAATAATAAATAAGGACATGACAAGATCTAAAGCATCCCAGACAATCGAGATAAATTCATAAATAAATTTGTATCAATCCTGTAGGAATCACCCTATAAATAATATATGCTTGGAAAGATCTAAGTCTACTTTTCAATGCGACAAACGGTGAATGAATTGAAGTTTCTTAGAAAAAGTTATAACAATTTTCTCACCAAATGTCTATGCAGTTTGGTATGGTTTGAATTAATAGATTTTGAGGTAACTTTAAAAATACACCAATAAAAATGTAAAATAATTAGAGAGCAATCCATATATTCTTATAAAGTTCTTGAAGTCTAGTTTTCAACAAAAAAAATGATGAGTGAATCCGAGTTTTGTAGATAAAGTTATGGTCATTTTCCCATTAAGTGTCTGTGTTAAAAAATTTTGAATAGGACGACATCAGAAAAGCGAAAAATTTCATACAACCACAACTTTTGTAAAATTTTAAGGACTTTTTCACTAGAGACCTACCTAAACAAGAAATTGGGGATTAATGTTGCTATTTAGACCTATAAAAATATAGAAAGTCATAAGAGAGAGAATCTTTTGAAAGAGTTTTGCAGAAGTATGGATTTTAAAGAGAAAATGAGTGAAAAACTAAGTTTTGAAAGAGGAAAAGGTTGAAGAACACAACAAGCTTTAGAATTCAAATTTTAGCAATAAGAAGCAAGTAATCGCATAAATTTTACACATTTTGTTCCTTGTTTAAGATCTTAGAGCTTTGTTTGAAGATTTTTTCAAAGATCCTTCATGTTATAAGCCTTATTTTCTTAAAAAATATAAAATGTTTGAAAGTTTTGTGAATGATGCAAGTAATTGTATAAAGATTATATGTTTTTATTATTTATTTAGGTTCTTAGAGCTTTGTTCAAGTTTTGAAAGATGGATTCATGTTTTAAGTCATGAATCCTTAGAAAGTCTCTATGTGTTGGCTAATAAGTCTGTTAGTTAAAAATTCTGCATGTTTTACCCACATTTTCTTCATGTCTAATCATGTTTTTTTATCTAAGAAATAATTATGAATTGTTTAGTTCGTTTTGATCATGTTTAGAATGAGAAAATCATATTTCTTAAAATTATGGTTAAGAATTAAAAGGCCTATATAATTCTATGAAAGTATAAGTATTGTTTATGATTATACCTGTTTTTAAATAAGCATAATTCTTAGTCTGTGCTTAGATTGAGTTAAGCAATCCTCTGTTTTTGTAAGATGAACCAACCATGATTTTATGTGAGCCTTATTAAGACTACAAGTTTTGGGAAAATAAAAAATTGGTTTTTCTCGAAAAAGTTAAGTTTAGAAAGGACCATGCATACATGCATAAAATGTTAAATTGTGAACTATCTCATGCTTAGTTATGTATTGTTTTGTTTGAAGCTTTCTATCGAATGAGATTATAAATGGTACAACATGTTAAATTTTGGTTTACAATAGTGTATGAGATTATTGTTATGTGTATGATAAAGCATGTGATTGTTTTGTATTAAATAGTAAGCATGTGATTATTGTGATGTGTACGAAGATCTTTCTACTATATAATTATTACTATGATAATTACAATATTTTTGTCGGCATATTATTATATTCAAACAAATGAAAAATAATATACTCATCACATTCATTACTATCAAAACTGGTGTTCTATGAAACTATTCAGGGGTAAGAAAACTATAAGTCTAGCAGAAGCTACCTTATTGCAACATATTTCAGTCATGGACCTGGATTAAGATGTAATAAAGCATCCTTCACAGCTCAAGAAAGGAAATGGAAAAAAAAAAAAGGTCTTCCTTTTAGATAATTGTTTCTCATCCACATTTCAACAGCTCAGTGGTCTTCTATAGCCCTAACTTTCTTATTTATATCGGGTTTTGAGAACTTCCAACAAAATGACTAGACACAATCATGACCCAGACCGGTCACATGATATTTAAAATATGAATAGCACATGTATCCTTATAAGAATGCTATCATGTTTATGGTTTAAAAATTCACAATTACTTATGCCCAAATTTTATTTTGAATTTTTTTCATCCATACAGATTAAATTTTATTGATAGAAGAAATGTATGAGAAATACATCTCTCCCCCAACGGGAACAGTCTGCTAGAATATTAGGACATCCCAGTTAGAAACCCAGTCATGATATCTTACATACTTACACCCGTAATTGATTACTTGACACCCTGCAGTTACCACATAAATTAATCTAAGCAAAAGCTCTAATTTAAACAAGCTCACACAACTACTGAACAACCACAAATGAAGCTCATGCTTTTAGGTTCTGAGTTAAAAGCTTTTAACTAATGGTTACTGGGCTGTTACTACAATTCCATAATTAGCCAAGACAGTATACTAAGAAGTCAGTAATAATGGGAACAAAATGGACCCTTGATCAATTTCTATCAGCGTCACTTAGCAGGTCAATTCTATGACATGAAAAGGGTCAAAGGCTTTCTACCAAGACCATGTTTCAGAAAAATTGAAATTCCAATTTAACAGAAACAATATGAAAATATGAATACACTACTGGACATTGTATCCAACCCAGACATCAGTTCATCTTACATCATCAACACGACGAAGCACACCAAACTCAGGGCCACGACTGGATGGAATGGTGATATGATCAATCTTGTGACGATGTAGATCAGTCACCTGTATAAAATAAAATAGCAGTCAGAAATGTTATGATAAGCATAAAAGCTTAAATAGATATCAAATTGATAGAATAAGATATATTACGTATCAATCAGAAGAAACATTTAGAAAATAATCTAAGGAACCCCCTTAACTAATAGATGCTTCAATACTTAAAGGATATATAGTTGGGAAAAAGCAGAAGAAAAGGATTTCACAACCAGAAAGGCGAAGGGAAAATCGGAAAAGCCTAGCAGACAGGACTATCATTAATGTAGAAGAAATTCAATGAAATATTTCTCCAAAAAGACATCAAGACTTATAAAGAACAAAGGGCTTCCAAATTAGGAGCAACAATAAAGTTGGGCCTCTACAGGTGGATATCCGCTAAATACAGGGATAATGACCAATACAAAGTCAACTCTGTGATATTAGTTCCCTTAATCAACTTAGGGGACTGTTTCCTTTCAAAATACCAAGGTTTGTCCTTTACTAGATATGGACCCAGGGTTAAAGTTTACTACTTGCAGAATAAACCCAACATTTAGCTTTAGTGGGATTCTTGAAGAGGATCCTTAGAAGATGATCTACATCCAAACAGATTTAGCAATAAAAACACGTCATAATGAATTTAAAAGAAACTTGAATCAGATAACTCTTTCATTTTCTCAAAACAGGCCACATTGCAGGGAGTTCCATGACTATGTTTTACTGCCCAAAAAAGCAGCGATGCCAACAAAACAAATAGCTGACCATAGACATGACTTTTGTTGACTGCCTAAAAATGATTAGCCCCACATTTAGGATGTAGAAAAAATTTGACCATATAAGGTTGCAACAAAATACTGTTGTTTTCACCCTAAAAAATGAAAAGATGTTCAAGGAAGTAGTAGACCTATCCTCATTAGTTAGTCCATGAAAAATCTCACAACATATAAAATTCTCAAACCCCACCATTTTCACTATCAAAATTCCAGCCTATGGTTCAGAGTCTTCAGACCACTGACTGTTTCAGAAATTGAATAAAAGAAAATGACCAGAGTTAAATTAAACAAACCACATAAATGGAAGTAGATAGCTGATGCAAACCAAACCAATAAACCAAGTACCAACATGGAAGCCCAAGCAGAGGTCCATGAGTTCACATTCCTTTTGTTTGATTTGTTCCGTGGCACTTCTTGTGCTGCTGTTGCCGTCTTTTGTGGGCGTTGCCCGGTTTTGGTTTTTTAAAGCTCCTGTTTATCGATCAAAAAAAAAAAATTTAGTCTTTATTTGGTCTGATTCTATTTACTTTCTGAGTTGGTTTAGGAGTCTTAGGGATGTGAAAGTTATAGGTCATCACTTTTCTCGTGGCCATATATTTAGGTGTCACATAATTGGCTTGATCTTTGCAGTCACTACAAAGGTTTTTCAGTTACCTATCTAACAAGCCCAACTTGCAAATCTGATGTAATTGGAGTCTTATGGTCATAATACGGATAAGGAGTTTAAAACTGGATTTGTGTTAATTACAAGTTTTAGTGTTTTCTAAGTAATGGGTTTGTCTAAGATTACTAACAGAGACTAGTCAATAAATATGGAGATGATAATACCATTTGCTTTGTTAAAGCTGAATAGGATCAAGTGTTGGATTAACTCTATTTCTTTTAATGCTCCTGTGGTGAGAAAGAGTATAATGCAGTGGAAGGCCCCCAGTAAAGGCTTTCTCAAGTTGAAATTTGATGGCTAATCAAGTAACCTGGGGCCTGGTAGTTTTCGTTGCATTGTAAGAGATAGCAGTGACAAAGTTATTCTGGTGTTATATGGTCCTTCAGGGTGCTGCAATGTAAAGACTGAAGTATCGACTCTTCTTCTGGGTCTCTGCAAGATTCAAAATATGGAGGTGCAGGGTTGTATTGTGGAGGGGGATTCTCTCACTGTAATTGGGTTGGCTTTAGGAAAAGGCGAGGGTATTGGATGCTGGCTTCTTTCTTGTATGAGATAAAGGAGTTGGCGGTTTCCAGGGAGTCTCTTTTGGTCATGTGCAAAGAGAGAAAAACTGTATGGCCGATAAATTGGCTAATTTAGGTGTGGGAATGGCTTCCAGTTATATTAGTTGTGAGATTCCAGAAACTGAGTGTTAGACTCGTAGGTCCCTTCTAATATTGCTGTAGACTGCTTGGCCTCTCGTTCTGTTGTACTTGTACTATATTTTGCTCTTAATTAAATTGTTGTCATTAATCCAAAAAAATAATACATAGACAGAGTGGTGTGATACAGTTATTGAATTTATGAGTAAAGTTTATGTTGGAAGAAGCTACACTATCTTTGTGAGAGTTGTAATTCCTAAATTTGGGATGGTGGATTCCATTTAAAGTCTTTCATAAGATTGGAGAAATTATATCTAGAAATCCAAGTAAGAGGCCGAGTTACTCTAATTTTATTGCTGATCTTTGATTTCAATCAATTTAAATCCTATTATCCCCAATCAATTTCTACCAAAACCCTCAGTTTCATCAAGTTTATCCTTGCTAGAAAAATCCAGAAAGTATGAAACCTTTAATCGGGTTATCCGCCATTACTAGCACAATGCTAGTTTTAAATAAGTGATGCAAGATCAACTAGATTCAGTGCTAGAAAGTTAGGGCTTTAAGCCACTAAACAAACAGCAGTCAAATAGAATTACTAAAAAGTGGTTTCGGTGTTTACAAATAATGAAAACAGGTTCACATTGAAGGAAGGGCTGGTTTTACTTTCAAGTTCACAAAAGTTTAGAAATATGTATGGGCTGATTAGGTTTAACCGTGAATAAGTAGGGTCTTGAGAAGAGTTTGATCCAAAGGTTGAGAGGGATTATATGGAAGTGTTCAACAACAGGGGAGGCAGGTAGGTTTCAAATTTCTCTGCAGGTTTGACAGGTTAAAGGCAACCTGAGTTTTAATTTTTTTTTTAAATACAAGTCATGGGGTGATTAGGGTTGATACTATCTAGGTTTGTGGTAAGGTTGATACTATCTAGTTAAGAATTGATGATATGGACTGCCATATTTAAGTAACAACTAAAAAAATACAGAAAATCAGAAGTGGAAAGAAGAGGATGATGAAGAGAGAATGAGAAGATCGATAACAGAAAAAGCACTTATTATTAACAATAGTAAATGAACAGTACCTAAGATGATGAAGAAGAAGAACCTAGGCAATCAGACCTAGGGTACGATGAATTCTCATCCAACATCCAATAGCTATTGGCAATCTTTCCTTCAAATTTTCATTATCCCATTATTACCATGCCAATCAAGCCATTACGCTCAGGCTTGCTACCTGGGAATCACTTGCCCTAATGACTAAGGGAGAGGCTTAACAGACACAACATTGCTTTTTTATCGATTCAAAATAAAGAAATAAGTGGGCATTTTAGAAGAGAAATAAACAGTTGTATAGTCTGCTGGATATCCAAGAGCTTTCTTATTAACACAAAAATAACAAAGATTGACAAGTCAAACTTGAACCATAAACTAGTAACCAAACAAGAGTGTAAAACCCAAACAGAATTAAACAGCTAACCTTTGACCCAAGAATACTTGACCAGGTTTAGATTTGGACCCGAACCAAATACCAAGGCTACACAAAATTACAAAATACTCTTGATATACAAATACACAAACAGAAGATAAATTAATTCCAACAGCTAAGATGATGAAACTAAAACATCAAATCAACTAAATAAGACTTTTAAAAATAACCACATAAGTCCCACCATAAACCTAACTCCCTTGTAGACTCTACAACATTATAACAGCGCCCAATCAGAAATGGGGCTTCTTTAAAGCTCCTTTATAGGTCTTGAAGAGTTGAGTCTGATTCCCATAAAAAACACAACAACAAAAAAAAAGTAGGGAGTTAGGAATACTATAAACAAACCTTGAACCCAGATAGTTTTTCAAGTTTTCCAATGGAATCCATAACTATCTTTTCCACACCATCTTCACTAATCCATATTGGAAGAGGAGTACCCCAAAATCTACTTCGGCTAACAGCCCAGTCTCTAGCATTTTCCAGCCAATTGTGAAAACGTTTTTCCTGTAATGTAACAGAGAAGAAGGTCAATGTAAAAAATGTAGAAAAACATAATGAACTATATTCATAGATAAAAAGACCCCGAAAGAATTGCAGAATCACTGATACAAGACAGCATTACAAGATGAACACATTAAGTGCCTTCAATAAAATAGTTTGCCATGACATAATTATGCACAGTAAGAAAAACAAGGGTAGGGTCATTGCTTTGGTGCAATGGTAGTGGCTTGGGCTGTCAACATGAAAATGTGGGTTCAAGTCTCGTGAGCAGACGCTTTGTGCAAAAAAGCCAAAGGTTAGGTCTGTCTCCAGTCCACCCCTCCCAGCACCCCGTAGTTATGGGACCAGCACTGGAAAATGACCTTTTAGTAGAAACAAGGGTAAGAATGTTGAGATGAGATACACAAAAGAAGATCAATGGCTCAGCACGAGCAATATAGATGGCGAGGGCTAGACTCCCCAGGAGATCCAGATCATCAACTGTTATGGCCATTGCAATGGTTCATCTTCGATTGGCTTTGCTTGAAAACCCACTGGTCATGAATCAACTAGAGTGGTAAGTGTTGGCTCTGAATAGCAAAGGATAATATACAGGGAGAGTTTAGCAAGCGTGAGGAAATGAAATCATCCCTTTTTTATAGCATTGGAATACACAATTTCATTATATAAAATAGAATCGTCACTGGAATGATAAATAATCATAATAAAAGAGTCATTTGAAATACTAACTGTAGGAAAACAAATGTACATGTGTGAGGGTATACTTGTAATATCAATATCACATATATAGTGTACTCTTTAAATACTTGTATCTTTTACAAGTATAAAAACATTGAGTATGAGAAAGAGATTCAATTCTCTCCACATGCATTCTTCTCAAATCATCCCTCTCTCCACTTTTTCTTCTCCTTCCTTTTTCTTCCTTCTCATCACCAAACCCTAGAACTCCTATAATCAAGAGATCTATATTCAATTTGACAAACCCTACTTGCTATCACACCAAACAGAACCAAGAGAAGAAGCCACATATCATTATCATTTAATTCATTGCTGATGTCCGCAGGTACTTTACCCCTGATGTCCGTAGGCTGTCCGGACAAGCTACAGGACCTGAACAGAAAACCTTAGATCTTAACATAAAATGAATTAAGAATTTTTTTATCAACAGTTGTCTGAGATGTTTTGAGGATGATAAGTGATTTTCTGAGATTTTTTTTCGAAATAAAATTGAATATTCAGATTTCTAATGAATTGATAGTACGCTCACACAGCTTATTTGAGCAGTTTTTTCAGTCAAACTAGTTGTGATCTAAAAATTCTAGACATTTTGAATCATATCTCACAGTAATCAGCGAATCAAAGGGCTTATGTCAAATTTACCAGTCAATAATTTGCCGCCTCCCCTGTATTCCGAAAATATTCAGACTGCAGTTCATTTTTTTGGTACTTGGATTTATAGTGGTGCTTGTGACAGTCTTTTGTAATGTATGTGAAGGGGGATCCTAAACAGCATTTAAAGACCTCCTCTAGGAGAAAGAAGGCTAATCAGAAAGCATTGATATCACATGATGACGGGTCTTGGGATCTCATTTGAAATCAGTAATTTTATTTGTATTTTATTGTTCACATGGGTTTTTATGCAGCTAGGGTTATTTTTGTCATTTTTACCTGTTAGATGTGGGGTCCCGTCATTACGTTTTGTTATTTGAGTCTTCTTTTCATGGGTTTTAAAGTTCCAGAAGTTTGGGTCAAATTGGTAGAGAGCTATAGAGGGGTTTTGCACATTTTTCTGTGCAGGGACAGTTTTGTAAATTTGTCCAATAGGATGCCCCACCAATTAGAGCATATAAAGATTTCTTATAACTCTAGTTTTGGGGCATAAAAGAATTAATATTAAATGTTGGCTGCTATCATTGTTTGGTTGAGTGATTCTAGGTATTTTCTTCTTCTGTATCTTTTCTACTTATTTTCATCTGTAAAGCAAGCATCCACGAATTCTGCTGCATCGTAAACCATCAATACAGCTACAAAATAAGTTTCTCTTAAAGTTATGAAGTTCTTTTCCTCGTCTGGTTACTTTCCTTATGTTTATTGACTGATTTCTACTGGATTTTCTGAGACAGACCTAAGTTTTGCTTGCCTTATACATTTATTAATCCATTTGGGCTAAGATTTGGAGGGATAACTCGTCATTCATAACCCTATAATACTATACAGGTTCACTTTAATCTAAGAACCCTAACCCTAGTTTTGTGATGCCATAGTTCTGTCCAGCAAATAGAAATTGCAAGGCTTTTTAGCTAACAGAGAGGGGCCTATTATATCCCATCCTCAATTCGCGGATGATACCATTTGTTTCCTCTAAGCAACTACTAATCAAGTGTCCAACTTGAAACTTATTTTGAGGATTTTGGAGACTATTTTGGGATTGAAAGAGTTTATCCAAATCTAATATGGCAGGTATTGAGGTCAGCGAGAATGAGCTTTCTTCCCTTGCAAATCTCTTTGGTTGTAGGGTGGAATCATGGCCATTGAAATATTTGGGGCTGTCTTTGGGAGCAAATCCAAAGTCTATTTCTTTTTAGGACCCGGTAACAGAGAAAAGCTCAAAAGAAAATGGCAAGGTGGAAAAAATCTTACATCTCATTGGGGGGAAGGGGCATATTACCTTGATAAAGGTGGTGTTGTCTAATTTGCTTGTGTACTATGTCACTTTATAAGATGCCTTACAAAATCAGTCTAGCAATGGAAAACCTTCAACAAGATTTTTTGTGGGAAGGAGAAAGTGAGAAGAAAGATCACTTGGTGAAGTAGTTAGAGCTGTGTACACCGAAAGAACTTGGTGGGTTGGGAATTGTTAACATCAAGGAAAGGAATATGACACTTTTGGGAAAATGGTTATGGAGATTTTCGATCGAAGGGAACAGTTTATGGAAATCTATAATATTTAACAAATACAAAGTGGACTTAAATGGGGGGACTGTTATTTTCGTTTCTCTCATTCTATGTCCTTGATTTGGAAAAACATCAGTCTCCTATTTGCTCTTTCTTTCCGCATGTTCGCTTTGTGGTTGGAGATAGTAAATCTATTTGATTCTGAAAGGACCTTTGGTGGGGGAATCAAACATTCTCCTATGCTTTTACTAGATTATTCCGCCTCTCCAATCATAAAGAAGCATTGGTTTCCTGTGTGTTGGCCAACACCTCTTCAGCCATATCTTGGAACTTAACTTTTTCAAGAGATCTCTATGATTGGGAAGTTGATTCCTTGGGTTCCTTACTTGATAGTTTAGATTCTGTGTTTATCTCTTGCTTATTCTTTGGCATACAGGTTTGGACTCTTCAGTCATCCGGTAACTTTACCACTAAATCATTTTTCAAATCTATCCTTCCTAAAATTTTGATCTCCATTTCCCCTTCAAGAGAATTAGGAAACCCCCGGTTCCTCCCAGGGTAAAAGTTTTCTTATGGTCAGAATCTCTTAACCGCATAAATACTATGGAGTATGAACCTTGTTCAACATATAAGGCCCTATATGGAGTTGTCGTATGCGTATGATTTGTTTATCTTGGCTATAGATCAGAAGAAAGAAGAAAGAAGAAGAATTTAGAGAA
Source organism: Platanus orientalis (assembly GCA_025762735.1). NCBI lineage: Eukaryota > Viridiplantae > Streptophyta > Magnoliopsida > Proteales > Platanaceae > Platanus > Platanus orientalis. The sequence continues at coordinate 12,671 of JAOXJP010123688.1, read as the reverse complement.
GTGTCATTGGTTAGGGTATTCCACGCCATTTGACCATATAATTATATATTGTATATAAAAGACAAAAATACCCACATTACACCACAATCATATATACCCTTATGTATATACCCTTCATTACAATAATACCCTCATTGCTAACACTTCCCCTCAAATTGGCATGTATACATCATCATGCCACGCTTGGATACAAAAAATCGAAATTGAAGTGAAGATAATCTCTTAGTGAAAACATCAGCAAGCTAGTCTCCTGTTTGTACATAAGTAGTGCATATAAATCTGGACTGAATTTTTTTCTTGATGAAGTGATGATCAACTTCAATATGTTTGGTACGATCATGTTGCACCGAATCATGAGCAATGCTAATGGCTGTCTTGTTGTCACAATATAGTCTCATAGGTGCTCAGATGTGGAATCCCAAATCTAGTAGTATGCCTCGTATCCATAACAACTCACAGATGCCATTAGCCATTGAGCGAAACTCTGCTTCAACACTAGAACGAGCAACCACTGGTTGCTTCTTGCTCCTTCATGTTACCAAATTCCCACCAATAAACTTGTAATACCTAGAAGTTGATCTTCTATCAGTTGTTGATCTAACCCGGTCTGCATCACTATATCTCTCTACGCGTAGTGTATCATTAGTATAAGCCACAACTCGGATCACATCACTTTTTATATAAAGTAGGCCCATGCTCGGATTGCTTTTTGGATATCTGCGAATCCTATAAGCATGGTATCAAATGTCTCGAAATGTCTTATATAGTTATATGTCTCCTGACATATATTCATGTCTACCAAGATGGACACGACATATTCCTATACCGACACAAAACATTAAGTACATTATAAAACTTCAACATTCGGTTGACATGATGTATAATGACGACGTATTAAGCAAATATTCCCCTTTCGTAGTGTATTATTGCCTAATATCAACATTGTTTTGTCATGCTAAAAATTACATGAAAAACAATAAATTCCAAATAAAGCAAAATGAGGGAGAGGAAGGAGAAAGGAAAAAGGAGGAGAATCTACTTGTTCCCTTATATTAATCCGGTTAGATTATAATATATTTGTCAACCATTATGTATGCAAGTGTACTTTTAAAGAATATTATAATACAAGTGTACTAAAATAAGATAGCATTTTTAATGAGTCTATTTGTTCTCTCATGCTTATGTAGTTAGATTAGAATATGCTTCCTAAGTTTCCACATTTTTTACAATATTTCTTTTTGACAATTCTGACATTTTCAATATATATCTTATTTTGGCCTGACCAACATTTCCACCGACACCGACATTTTGAACATTGCCTATAAGTTGCCTCCAAATGAACTAAGGTGGGTGCATGCATAAACTGGTTCACAAGTCCAACTTCATATGATATGTCAGGTCTGGTAAGTAACAAATAAATTAGCTTTCCCACTAGCCGTTGGTATCTTCTAACATCGATCAATTTTTCACCCTCACCTTCTTGCAACTTACAATTAGGATCAACTGGAGTATTGCATGGCCTGTAACACAACATTCCAGCTTCATCAAGAATATCTAATACATACTTCCTCTAAAAGTGAAAATGCGTACTTCCTTTGAGAGAAAAAAAACTCCTTTATTTAAGCAGAGCCCTTCAATCCCAATAAAGTAATGTAATGGGCCGAAATCCTTAATCTCAAACTGTTGATTGAGATACATCTTCAATTGTTCCATCTCACACATATCATCTCCTGTCAAAAGAATATCATCAACATACACTATAAGAGCAGTAAACCTACTTTCCTAATGTTTGATGAAGAGCATATGGTCTGTCTGACTCTACGAGTACCCCATTTTTCTCATTGCACGGCTGAATCTCTTGAACCATGCTCTAGGTGACTGTTTTAATCCATAAAGGGCTTTCTTCAATTTACACACCTTGCCTTTAGTAGTTGGATGCTGAAATCCAGGTGGAGTTTTCATGTAGACTTCTTCTTGTAGATCACCATGGGGAAATGCATTTTTAACATCCAACTGTAGCAATGGTCACCTTTCATTAATTTTCGTAGAGATCAAAATTTACATGGATTTCATCTTGGCAATTGATGCAAAGGTTACTTAGTAATCTATACCATAAGTCTGAGTATATCCCTCAGCAACCAGTCATGCCTTGTATCTATCAACTGTGCCATCTGGTTTTAATTTTACAGTAAAAATTCATTTACACCCAACAATAGATTTTCCCCTTGGAAGCTCAACAAATTCCCAAGTACCATTTTTCTCTAACGCGCTCATCTCTTCAATCATAGCATCTCTCTGGAGTTCTTGGGATAATGCTTCAAACACACTGCAAGGGATAGAAATAGAGCACAAAGATAGAGCAAAGACTTTGTTCTTAGGTGAGAGCTGATCTTAAGATACAAAGTTGGAAATAGGATGTCGAGTACATGTAAGTACACCTTTTTTATGGGCAATAGGTAGGTGTTAATCAAATAGGGTGAAAGAATTACCTTGATCAAGTAGTGATAAGGAAGAATCTAGTTGAAGTACATTAGTAGTGGAGACTTTCCCTTTCCTTCGTTCATAAACTTGTATATCTTTTGAAATGCCTCCTTTTATCTCCCCCTGAGTTATCACAATCATTCTCCCCTTGAGCATTATGTCCATCTTACTTCCATCACTAGCATGACCACCAAATCAAACACATAAGGTGGGACCAGACATGGGGACTCATAATCACTACCATTGTTCCCCTATTGAGGATGAGCTCGATTAGCAGAAAAAAATGGGACAGATTCAAAGAAGGTAACATCAAGGGAGACAAAGCTTTCGAGAGGTTGGGTCATAACACTTATTGTTAGGTATTTTGCATTGTCAATGTCCATTCCAAAACAAGTATGTACACGTAGTTTGGTCATGTACTAGGACTTTGAATGTACTTTTGTACGCTTATGTAAGTTTGAGTCTAAAGTCTGGTAAAGCTTCAAGAAGATGGACTCAAAAGTCGGGATGACCACAAGCCAAAGAGACTTAAGCATGTGTTGAAGAATAAAAAGTCCCAAGATCAAACTACCTTAAGAAAGTCAATTGTCAAATTCAAAGGTTAATTGGTAAAGACTGATAAGTTGGGTTTAAGGGATGAATCTTAAAGACAAAATACACTTAAAATGAACTGTAAAACATAGACTCAAACCCAAGGGACAAAGGCCTAGAGTATGGACTTATGGATTTAGAATAGACCTATCCAAATCTTAGAGAAGGCCTAAAAAGGTTTGAATAAATGATGGACCAAATTAACAAAAATTAAGTAAATTAAAAAAGTGGTGAAAATGAAAAATGACTCAATTTAAAACGGCTATAACTTTGATCCAGATGTCCGCTTGAGGCTCGTAAGTACTTAAAACGAGTGGTTCAATGAACTCTTTCTAAAAATGAAAAGATCTCTAATTTGAAATTCTCATAGGGGCTAGTTTTTTTACTATTTTAATAGATCCATTGGAGGATCCTTTGGGCTAGTTTTTCAAATCTATAAATAGGAAAATAAGTCTGATTGGTTTGTACAACACAAGTGAATGATTCTATAGGAAAATCATAGTGAATCCAAGTCAAAGTATTTATGAGTTAGAATTGTTTGGCCTATGACCTTGAGTGATATTTATATAGTTATACCTTATTCAAGGTCTTGAGAGAGCTTCCCAAAACTCTTAGTTATATTTTTTGAAAGAAAAAGGGTTAGGGTTATAAGTCATATTAGCCTACACACGAGGCAACCCGAAATAAAGTCATCTCCATCTTCAACAAGTTAGTAACCTTCGCCGGAGCCACATGAGGCGAATCATCACTTCACTTGCAAAAGCCAAGTGGAAGTTAGTCTATTGGAGTCACTGGACGGCACACGCCCACCGGAGACACTGGGAACATACAAGGGAGTGGATTCTCTAAAACTTGTAACTAAATCAAGGTTTTGTTAATTTCGTCTGTAATAATCTAGGAGTATTATTTTAAATAACTTAACGATTCAAAGAGGACATAGGCCCGGTGTGCCAAACCACTATAAACGTTTATGTCATGGCGAGTCTACTTTGTTTTCTTTGTTTTATATTATTTATTATTTTAAGCAAACTTTAAAGTGAAACTAGTTAACCTGATCCCACTCTAGTATAGGAAACTATACCTAATGACGGAGCCTCATGGTACACTAATATTTGCTTACTAATTTATTTAAGTCATTCATTTGTATTGCGACTGAAATAAATTAGAGAAGATTTGTTTGATTTACTTGTTACTACTCTGCTGCACTTTAAGTTAAACTAAAAGTAAATCAAAAAAATATCTAAGTGTTAAATAATTTTAAATAAGTGAAGAGATCATATCCACCCCCTTCTGGGATCTTTCCAATCACCGTTTCAAGAATTACACTTATACCATTTTTTATCGGTAGCATAACCCAATAATACATATTTTAATGCTTTAGGATACAATTTGGACCTATCTACCTCAGAAACATGAACAAAGCACATGCATCCAAACACCTTAGGGTAATGGAAAACTGAGTAGAGTTAGTAGAGAGAACCATGAGGGGCATTGGAAGTCAATCATACAAGTGGGAAGTCTATTAATGAGGTAGGTGGCAATGAGGAGAGCATCTGCCCAGAAAACCATAGGAACTTTCATCGGAAGAGAAGAACACGAGTGACTTCTAGAAAATAACGGTTTTTTCTTTCCGTCATACCATTTTGCTCTGAAGTATGGGGACACGTAGTGTGATGTAGAATACCATGGGAGGATATATAGGAGGAGAATGCACATGAAACACAGTTTCCACCATTATCAGAATGAAGTATTTTGAATTTGGTATCAAACCATGTTTCAACCATTTTATGGAAGAGTTGAAACATCATATAGTATCTATTTAGGTCAACAAAAAGTGCGTACAACAATGGTTCTTTATCCTCTATTGCAAGAAAAAGGGTCCATCTATGTTACTCCATCCATGACTTTATCATCTGTTCTTCATGTTCCTAACCTTGCTCTCAATTTGATGTCCGTCAGTCATATTACCAACTCTCTTAACTGTAGTGTCACTTTTTTCTTTCTTTTTACCTGATTCAGGATTTGGTGGTGAAGAAGATTATTGGTAAAGAACATTTGGAAGGAGGGTTGTACCAACTTGATATGGATTCACCCATAGCTTTCTCTGCTCCACAACTGTAGTTACATGTTTCTGCTTCAATTCGAGGAGAGAGCACACAACTATTGCACTAGCATCATCGGTTTGGACATCCCTTGTTTACCTTGAAAAAACATTTTCCTTTATTTTCATCATTTTCATCTATAGATTTGTTTTTGATGTTTGTGAACTTGCGAAAGTTTTTATCGTTTGAGTAATAATAAAAGTACTTCTCCTTTATAACAAAAAGGAATTACCTGTCATGTAGTCTAAAGCACCTTAATCAATGATCCAGGAGGGGTTAGATACAGAGATAGACACACTAAAGGCATATGAATGTATACCTTACTGGGCAAATGAACTTGTGGGTGTGGTGGATGTAGATGGTGCTAAGCTAGCCATGAAGCGACGAAGAGCTTCAACCTGATCGTAAGTATAGCCAATGTTGTCTGAAGCTAATGTGGAAGTGGAGGCGGACTCTATAGACAAGGTAACTGAGTGTGCACTAGATCTAGGCGAAGGGCGAAAACCACCTCTTCCACCGGTAAAACTACCACGTTGCAGTCGACTCTAGGCCTCCTGCTGGGGACGGCCATGGAGATCCCAACAGGTTTCTTTGATGTATCGAAAAAGACCATAATGTTCACACTTTAATTTATCTTTATCCTCTTGTAAGGCTCCACCACAACCTCCTCCACCTCGGCCACAAAAAGACCCACATCCTCCACGTTGGGAAGTGGTCACTAACGTAGAATGATCGACTATAAATTGCTAAGACAGAACCATCAAATGATGTCTATCCTCCTGAAATTAAACGTGAAAAAACCTCATCTAATGATGGTAAAAGATCATTCCCCAAGACCAATACACGAATGGGTTCATAGTCTGGGTGGAGACCAGCTAGAAACTTTAAAATCCTGGTCTCTTCGACTTTCTATTTATACAGAGTTGCATCTTCAATACATTAGGCCTTAAAGTTATCATAAAAATTGAATTCCTCCAACAGACTTCACAGAGTAGAGTAGTAATCCGCAAGAAACTAATCACCATGTCTCAGTTTAGAGCCCTTTTGATGTAGATCATACATTCGGACCTTGTTCCCTCTTTTAGAATACGTCTTAGTGACAGAGTCCCAGATTGCCTTCGTAGTAGGCAAAAATAAATAATTATTGGAAATATTAAACTACATGGAGTGGAAAAGCCATGACATCACCATAGCATTTTTGGCTTCCCACTTCACAAATGTTGGCTCTATTGGTTTAGGCATTTCACCGCACCTATCAAGTATGTTGCCTTACCCTTGCCAATAATGTAGTTTGGCTGATTGAGATCATGCGAGAAAATTTGTACCATCAAGACGCACCATGGTAATTAGAGAATTTGGGGATTCATTAACAACCCCTCCAAGGTCGTTGACATCAATATTTGGAGATGTAACAGTACTTTGACTTATTTCTGACATTGTTTAGTTGACAAAATCAACCACAGACAAGAACTATACCTCCACAGGTATCGACTAACTCCACACACAAGTCTACACAGCCATTTGTGGGTATTCACAGCACTGAGTGACCACATAATGTAACCTGATGTTCCAACATGACCTATTACAACTAATAACCACAACAGGAATAGGGCTTGAACTGAAGACCATAACCATAGAGTCAACATTGGCTCACACAATCGTTGGTGAGAACAAACGATTGAAAAAAACTGTCCACAAACTCGTTGGTTATAAAATCAAGTCGTCAAGGCCTTAGAGAACCTCACACGATCTTGAAGTTTGGTTTTTAACATCACACGATTGATGCTAGAGGTTTTAGTCATCACCCAGATTGTGAAATATGTCCAGGCGTCAACGGTATCTAACAAAAATTGCAACAACTCTCTTGTTTCTCATTTAATCTTCACAAAACAAAAACTAAATGAATTATACATAAAAAATGACCCATTCCATCTGAATCATTATGTCAAAAAACTTTCAGATCAATCAAAAAACCAGATTTGGAATTTTCTGAGATTTTTGAAAGAAACTTCCCTAAAAACAAATTTCATGCTCTGATGGACAAACCAAATGCACCAAAAAATTCCATAAATCAAGTTCTCTTGAAAACAACCTTCGTCTCAAACCAACCTTCAAGCGTGTTGACGTTAGCTGTATGGATGTTGACATCAACACCTCCCCATGCGGATCAATCGACGACAGAAAATGGTTATGGCTCTGATACCAAGTTGTCGTATGTGTATGCTTTGTATATCTTGGCTATAGATCAGAAGAAAGAAGAAGAAGAAGAATTTAGAGAAGTGTCATTGGTTAGGGTATTCCACACCATATGACCATAAAATTATATATTTGTATATAAAAGGCAAAATACCCATATACCCCACAAGTGTATACACCCTTTATTACAATAAGACCCTCATTGCTAACATATGGTTCTCTCCCCCCAATGGTGTTCCTTATGCAAAGATGGAAAATCATCAAACCATATTTCCATTCATTGTGGTTTCACCTATGCTATTTGGAACTACTTTTCCAAAATGGATCGCCCCCGTGTGGCCGGATGAGTTAATGGATGTTATCCATCAATGAAATTGTTGTGACCTTTGATTCCGGGGAAAGATGTTTTGCATAATTTATTGTAAAAATTTCAGAATTTTGTGATGCGTCAGTAGAGGTATTTCGGTAATTTTGTGGTTCTAGCCAGAAATTACAGAATTGTCATTTCGGTATCCTCCATCAAATTTGGTATCAAAGCCAAACCATTGCCACTTGGAAACCAAAAGAGAATATTTTGAGACCTTAAAATTTTGTGGTTTTCTCCAAAAAGCCCTAAACCCTTCTTCGTGATGATTCGAATCCCTTTTGGTCATAAGACCCATTTTGGGATTTTTGAGGTACTTTCTATTATATTAGGGTTACCCTAAAATCTTTTGGGGTCTTTTGGAAAGGGTTTTCAATAGCAATAAATTTTTTGAGCATTCCCTAAATTCTTATTTTAAGTTCATACCCACCATGGTTACCAACAATACTTTGTCCTCAGTAGTGGATGATCATACTAGAGAGATTGAGGCTGCCCGGAGAGACTTAGCTCAATTAAATACCACAGTGAATGCTCGGATGGATAGATTAGAAACCTTTATGAATGCTAATATGGCTGACATCCAAGCATAAATAAAGAAGCTCACAACTATTATACAAAAGAGGGATGAGTCTGACAAGGCGGCCCCAGATCAAATAGTTGAATCATGGGACTCTATACCTCTCCCACGACAGTAAACTAGCGCCCCAAACAGTGAACCAACACACCAGTTTTAGCATGAGACAATTTCGCAAAGGCAGGAACCTCAAGTCCGATTTTTGAACCACCAAGGTCCTACCCGTCATGAATTGAAGAAGCATGCACAAGCCACGGCTAGATGTATATGATTTTGGAGGGGATCAGCACCAGATGAGTTTCATGATTGGCTTCACAGTATTGAGGCATTCTTTAAATGGTATGATATGCCAAACTATCATAAGCTCTAGTTTGTCAAAGCTAAATAAAGGGGACAGCACACATTTGGTGGACATTCTACAAGCAGAGTTACTCCAACATGGGTTATGGAGATCTAACTACGTAGGATGAGATGAAGCTGACAATGAATAAGCGTTTTGAGCCACAAGACTATAAACAGAGAGCTCATCTTCAGTTGAACCAACTAAGACAAGGGAGTTTTAAGTGTGGAAGAATACACAAGGCAGTTTTAACACCTAACGACCCGTGTTGGTTTCAAGTGGACAAATGGAATTTTGGTGGTCATGTAACGACAAGGATTGCATCATCAGCTTTCCATGGGTTTAAGTTTCACTCAATTCCCAACTTTGGATGATGCAATACAGGTAGCATACCAGATCAATGAGAACATGAAGGGCATGTCTTATAAATAGCCTATTATGGCAAGTGCTTCTAAAGGTGTAACAGTTGGTCATTCATCTTTTAGCAGTCCATACATCAGACAAGGCAGTCTTAACCACCTAGATCCTCACGTTAATTTTCACCATCCAGATCTAAGGGATCTGAGAGATCTACTTCCAGACCCAAGACAAACCAGTGCTTTAATTGCAAGGGCTTTAGACACCTCAAGTCTCAATGTTTAACTAAGTTAGTAGGAATTACTGATAAAAAGCCGACACAAAAGGATGATATAGAAGAAATATATGAACCAACTCCTGAGATGATTTTAGAAGCGAAGGCATTGAAAAAAAGAAAAAGCTAGAGAAAGAGGAACCAAAGGATTTTTAGGAGTAATGCATCCTATGTTTACTCTCCAGAAGACACATCCATTGCAGCCCAAGAAGAAAAAAGTTAGCTATTTCCCATTGCAACCCGCACCACGTGGCATACCAGAGATTCTTAGACCTCCACCCCAACTCAACAAGGTTGAGTTTAAGAGGAGGGGAGTTGATGCAGCAACTCTTCAATGGTTAGAGAAATCAACCTTTATGGAAGCCTAAGCCTAGGCCTAAGGGAGCTTTGGAAAAAAACTTGTTGTCCAGTTTAATTAATTTATAATCTTTGTTGTTTTTAGGAGTTTATTGGGGAGAAATCCATGTAATAAGGCTTTAATGCCATGGGGAGGGGTTAGATGCAATTATTAGGAGTTACTGGTTTTTTTTTTTTTTAAGTATATAATGGGTTGATCGTACTGCAGAGAATAAGGGGTAGTTTGGTCAAATTTTTCATAGTAGGGGTTATTAATATAATCCTAATTTTATTAGGATTATTAGGGCTTTATAATGGTCAATCGACCACATTGTAAGGCAGTCTATTTGATGAAATAAAAATTTTATGTGGAGTCTTTGGTTGTTGACTATGAGTGGAGCATCTCTTCTCTCTCTCTCTCTCATGGCTAAGGTAATTTTTGTTCTCTTCTTCTTGTTGCTCATTCCATCTGCTTCCTTCTTGGTTCTTCTCTTCTCCCTTAATTAATCTTGTTGTTTTCTCTATTTGAAACATTGTTTTGATTCCATGATTAATTAAAGATCTAATTCTTTCATGATTCTTGAATCTGAAAATTTTGCAAACAATAAACCTCATAATCTTCCACTCTTTTCTAATCAAGAAACCCTAAAGAATTTCCATCCCTAAACTTCAATCTTTTTCCCCATCTTTAAGCCATAACCTGTCCAAGAAACTTAAACCCCATTGTTTTCCCCACGAATTTCAAGAAAACTATCAAGAATCGATCTTGATTAGACTCTTGGAATCCTAAAACAGAAATTTTGAAAATTGAATATCTCCTTCAATTTAGATCCAAAAAGTAATGAAATTTTAACCATAGAACCATCAAGGACATCAGAATCTACTGTAAAAAAATTCAGAATTTCCTGGTGCGTCAGTAGGGGTATTTTGCTAATTTCGTGGGTCTGCCCAGAAATTACAGAATTGCCATTTTCTCATCTTTTCTTTGTCTTCTTTTTTATTCTTTTAATTTAATTCTTTCTCCCTCTTGATTCAAGAAACTTGTTCTTGCTATCTTTAATTAAAATCTTGAATTCTTGAGTTGTCTTAATTGAATTTTCTTTATTTCTTTAATTCAAGATTTTGAGTCTTGCCTTCCTTTAATTTATTTTTTTCTTTCTCCCATCATAATTCCTTGTAGGAGCCTAATTCTTAGGTATCCTACATCACTGCGGTGCTTAGCTCCAATCATTCATGAGATGAAAGAAATTCTGCACAATTCGGGAGCCACTCTTGTCCACGTTCTTAGGGAACAAAATGTATTGGCTGATAAATTGGTCAATTAGGGGTAGGGATTTCTGAGTTGTATTGTGAGGACTCTATTCCGGAAGGCTATTTGAAGCTGATTTGCTTTGTTGTTGTACTATTATTCTCCTTTCTCAATAAAGTTGCTGTTAATTATCAAGAAAAAGCAACAAATATATCAGTAGCTATACGTAACAGTTCTTAGGGTCCCATTTCCTTCATTGACCCTTCTAGTTGCACTCTGTTATATTAAGCTATTTCACTCATTCAAAGAAATTGTGTACAACCAATTAGCCTCATTGAACATTTTGTTTGATGCTACCTTGGTATAAGACATCGAATGCGATAATCATTACTTTTCTACTATTCCTGTGTGGGAATGGTTTTCCCCAGTTCTTGTGCGGCTTTGCTTTACAGTTGTGTAGTTTTTGAGATTTAGGGATGACAATCATGTGTTTAAAAACCATATGTGTAACTGTTCAACTGGCTAATCACTAGGGTAGTACTGGACTTATTGCATCTGGATCTACCCCTGCTCATCACATTGCTTCCTCCTAGGAAGGAGTTTTGGTCCCCTGATGTTTCTTTCCTTCATGTTAGTCTTTTATTTTATCTCCTTATCATGTTCATGGTATCCTCAGAATAAATAAAATGACATCTGGAAAATACTATTAAAGTCATAAATGAGAACAAGACGACATCTGCAAAAGTATGTCTCTAATTAATCATCATAACCAATATAACAGGCCAAATATCTTTAGAGCAGTGGAATTTCAAATCCCCTAATGTATGAAAATTTTAGAAGGGGCAACAACAATAACAACTTAAGGTGGTATGTGAAATTAGATACAAAACCTTAACATAGTCAGGAACCCAATATGTCTGTCTGTTATTTTCTACCAGCTGCTCTTTCAACTTTTCCACTGCAACAAACCTACCAAAAAAGGTTAAAAGTTCACTCAGGTATGACCAAAATTTACAAGTTCATGCATAGAGAAGAAGCCGACAAAATCCAGCCTGAATGAATATACATTGCAAAATCGTTTTACAAGTGAATAGCTAAGGCAGACCAATGATCTATTGCATATACACAATGCAAAACAAAAGCTAAACCAAAGGAGAAGAGGAAAAAGAATAAGAGCAGAAATAAATAAACAAATAAAAGACCACTAAATATCATAGGAAACATAAAGAAAGGTTCAAAAGAAACCAACTGCAGTCCCATTAGTAACATACCAGCCATGAAGACAATTAAATATCAGTTTTTTTCTTCCAAATGTGAGTAAATGTACATCAAATCTCCAGAGATGATTTTCCCACCACTTTTGTCAGCAACATCATAAAACCTACCTTTTGACCAGCTCAGTTGATCATATTATTGCAGATATACTCTAATGAAAAATTGGCATGCTATTCCCCAAGTGAATCAAGCAATCAAATTGAAGAGATTCAGAGTCATGAGAATGTCTTCCCCTTCCTATATCCTCGTATAGAATGCATCATCCCCTCCCCCGAGAAACGAATGGAAGTTAAACTTCCATAGATGTTCATTGGTGGATTTGTGGTGTCGGGAGACCTAGTGAGGGCTAAGTCTTATACGCTTTCTCAGGTCCGATTGACAAGGATGACTCCAACAAAGACAATAAAAGGACACTTCTTCAACAGCTACAAAAATTATAATGTTTCCATATCACAAGGTTATCATTGACGGAGATTCGAGTGACTGATAAGATAGGGTCTCTTGTAACAGTGCTGACTGTTGGAGGCTATCA
>JAOXJP010123677.1:0-13784 GCA_025762735.1 Platanus orientalis | reverse complement strand
CAGATAAGGCTTTAAACAGAGCGGAATGGCGTAACAAGATTCATGTAGCCGACCCCAAATAGTTGGGATAAGGCTGTGTGCTGTTGTTGTTGTTGTTGTTGTATTTTACGAACTGCATTGTCACCACCTCCAATTCCTAGATTCCCCCTTTGGAGCCCATTACCATTAAATGTAGTCAACCAAGACATGACTGACATTGCTTTGTTTTTTTGTTTTTTTTTCTGTGTCTTTGGTAATCCTTTTATTGATTGTTTGCAACAAAGCAATTTGCTAGATAAAGCCAACCTACCAATGTAGCTGCAAGCTTTGGTGAATTCTCTTTTCCCTGTTTATCAATTATTAACCTCCATCTGACCCTCTTGCCACATTCTGAGAACTAGCACAATGACCTTTAAGTCTTCTACTAGTTTTCTCTTTCCATTGTGCCCAGTTGTTCAACATTGGAATTTTGAATCATTCCCACCATCCATGAAAATATATTGATTCTTGCATCCCCTTTGAAACCACCACATAATTCCCTCAAATATAATTTGATCTGAATTCAATTGTACTTCAAAATTACTAGAAAAAAATAAACTTTTTTGGCTAAAATGCGCTGGATAAGTGGTCAGTAGTGTCAAAAAATGTGGTTTACACAGCAGAAACATGTAGAAATGAAATTTATACCCAATCGTTGCACTTGTCCAGGTAGTCTGCCTTGTAAAGCAGTAAAACTTTATGGAAAAGAATGACTTCTTGTTGGGGAAATGTTTTTTCACACCCATTTATGCTAGTTGTTCTCGGTCCCTCATTGGCTATCTGCTTCCATGATGGTTTAACCGAGAATTTGCCTTTTGGTAAGAACGTCCTTAGGAGCTTATTTTCATTGTTAGTCACACTTAACATTTAGTAAGCTCCCAAATATATGGTAATTGATTTTGAAAGTCTTGTAAGTTTCATTGACTTTCATAAATAGCTCGTGTTGGAGTTGCATGTTCTTGTTGATGGCAGATCGCTTTAGTAACCTGGTCTGTGAGAGGCACATGACCTACCATCTGTCAAACCAAAAGTTTACCCGACCTCTACTCACTAACCAAAGGCATCTATTCAACACCTCATCTTTTATTTCCTTGAGGCATCACCAAGCATTGGTGTGTATGTGGGGCTTGGTAGCTTCTAAAATGTGATCATCCTTTAAATATTTCTTCAGTACATAATTACTCTAAAAGCTAGATCCATGCAGTGTATTCCATAGCATCTTCATTCTGAAGCTGCTTCAACATCAGCCAATGTAGCTAATACCTTTTAATAGTGAACTTGCAAATGATATTCCAACTCAATCAATGATATTTTTTTTCCATTTTCACTTATTTGCTTGTAAATGATATTCCAACTACTAGCGCTAGGATGGTTAATGGGACTGTCATGACTGAAAGCAAATAAGTGAGCAAGCTGTTTAAGACATGTTGAATGAGCATAATCTTGCATCCTTCTGATAAGGATTTGACTTCCAACTTGCTACCGCTCAATAAATTTGTTGAAGAGTTGAAATTTGTTTAAGACATGTTGTGTCGATCCATGTTGTTGTCAACTTGGTTTGGCAGATATATTACCTTGATTTGTTTAAAATACAAAATTTTGATTGACATATTAGCTATGTTGACGTGTCAACCAAAGTATTTCTTTTTGGTGCATTATCAAGCAAAATGTCAACATTTTTGAAATGCCAAAAGAGGTAGGTTCTTGGCAAACCTAGAATAAGACTAAGAAAGAGGAAGAAGAAGAAGAAGACTTGTTTTGAACTTGGACATGAATTTTAACATGTGATTCTCGCATGCAATAATCATGTAAACTCTTTATATAGACAAGTGATTTCTTAATAAAAAAACAACAACTAAAAACTCTATTCTAATGCACTTCAAGAGCTATCACCCTTTTTTGTTGCACTAGATTCGGAGTTGAGGTGTGAGGTATCATTGGGGTCACCTCAAAGAAATACTTTCTATTTTTTCCTTTAAATATAAAGAATAATTTAACCCAAACTCACGAGTTTGATTTTCTGACTTTTTGGTTAACCAATTTTCTTTTAACCACAGGTCTAGAAAAGGTCTTGTGCAATATCTATCTGTCCTGGGCTTTTTTGTTTAATCTTGAAACCTCTATCGATTCTTGGCATTCAACCCAATTGGTTGATGAGACTAGAAAGGGGGTAAATGAAAACCTAGAATTAGATAGAGAAGCATTAGAATTTAGAAGTTTGTAAACAGCGGTGGAACATAACATAATATTATGACCGCATAACATAGGGCCCTACGGTATGGGGAACTCAACCAAAAATATGACACCTGAAAGACAAAAAAAAATATGTGGAGTGGAATTTTAGTAATGACACAAGTGGAAAAGAGGCATTAGTGAAATTTGATGCACCTTTTGCATTACCTCAGTTCAATTCTTCATTGGGATTGAGGGACGTTGAGGATGTTGCCCGTAAAAGTAGAGAGCAGTAGATAAAGTTGGGAAGCTCTTGTACTGTCCTAAGGAAATATTTAAGACAGCTATAAGAACTTGCTTTATGGGGTACAATGTTGGAAAAATGACCATGGTTGAGGTGAGGATGAGTGGCAATACTAAAGGGGTTAAAATTGGAAAGAGCATTCAAGTTAGTTGAGAGGTATCCCCAATTGGTGATAAAATTAGGTTCAGTTGACTGCGATGGTTTGATCACGTGCAATGGAAACCACTGATGGCATCAGTGATGAGTGCCTCCGTACAAGTTGAAGGTTCTGAAAGACGATGTGAAGTCTGGTAAGGATTTGAGTTTAGGGAGCGAAATAGGATTTGATGATTCATGCTTTAACAGAAGATTTGGCTCTAGATAAGACTGATTAGTAAAACAAGATTCATTTGGCTGACCACAAGTGGTTGGGATGAGGATGATGATGCTGTTGGTGGTGGTGGTGTTGAAGGTATTTGTAAGAAAACCCATCAATATCTGTGTTTGTGTGTGCGACTGTGCATGCATTCATGCAGTCGTATTTCAGCGCTTGAATAGAGCATAATTCTCTTTCTCACATTTGTTATGCTTCATTTTTTCCATCCTAATGCACTGCTTTTTGCTTATTTTTCAGTCATCCAAAATATCTTAAATATGCTGAAACGTTCTTTTCGTCATGATGTACTTCGTTTATCATTTTTTTTCCGTTAAAATAGCTGATACATTGAATTTTCCACCAGATATTTTAGGTGAAGGCTTGTATTTGTTGGGCATTCCTACCTTATTTACTGCATTCTTGTTTTCTCCATTTTCATTCTTTTTTTTACATATTTGAATGGCAGGGGGCTCAAGTTTGCACTTTCTATGCGCATCATGGGGAATGCAAGTATGGGCCTACATGCAAATTTGATCATCCAATTGAACTGAGCTACAGCCCTTCTGCATCTTCTCTTGCTGATATGCCAGTTGCTCCTTACTCTGTTGGGTCTTCACCGGCTACCCTTGTCCCTTCATCTTCATCTTCGGAGTTGCGGCCTGAATTTGTTTCAGGGTCCGGTAATGATTCTTCCCCAATCAGAATGCTATCTTCTGCAAACACATCCAGTGGTTCACTCGGTTCAATTTTCTCTCAGAGTGGGCATGTTCCTCATTCTAATGTCCAACTGTCTGGTCAGAGTTCTGCCCCATCTAGTGGTAGCAGTAGCACTGGTCATTGAGGTAAGGCTCATGCTTTGAGCTGAGGCTGCTGAGCAGAACCCAAAAGCCATTCCTCTGGATCAAATTTAATGAACCTTGTTATATTCACTTTTCTTAATAAATTCATGTTACTTCCTTTCTCGGTCAACAAGGTTCCATCAAATCATTCAAGCTATACCCCACAGTAGGTCTGATCACCCTTGTGTTCATATGATCTATGCATTACCAATTTCATCTGAAATAAGCTATAGCCATCCTTGAAAGGTATAGCAGTCCCATATAGTCTTCGCCACTCTTTCCTAATAACCATGATACAAAGCCCCTTACATCAAGTAAAACCCACATCTCTCTCTTTCTTTCTCTCTCTCTCTCTCTCTTATGGAGCTGTTGTGTTTATTTATGCTCTGATCTTTTTAAAACGATAAGGATCATCAGTTATATTTTGTTTTCCCCTTCTTAGCAGTGATTATCTTTATTTTTTTTTATTTTTTATAGAGGCATCTAAGTGATGCCGCATACAAGAGACATGGGTCTGATGTGAGGCTGGAATTTCATGGTAAGGGCTAATATATACTGACAACAGAAGAAGCAGCAGCCCCTTTGACTGTGATATATATACACTTACTGATATATATCATCTAAGCTGATATATAATTATCTTACTCATTGTTCTCCGTTAATTTAGAATCATCAGGCAAAGTTTACGGTATATTTATGAACTAATTCCAAACTAAGGTGTCCATGACCATCTAACCAATTGCCTGCACCTCGATCTCATCTCAAATGGTGTTCGGCTCCGAAAGATTTTCCACTTGAACAAAAAAAACCCAGGATTGAATGATATCTGAACCCTTGTGCCCCTTTTACAGGTTAGAAACCGCTTCTATGGTGCTACAAACTTCAGAGATCACCTTATGATTTTTAAGGAGGTTTTCTAAGTGGTTTTCCTACCACATCAGGCAGCAAGAAAGACCACATTCCCAGGGAAACCATACAGATTTCTGGGGATTTTTCAAACAATTACTTATAACAGACACAACCTAGAAATAGATGTTTCTTCCCTCCTTACTGTCTGTCCGGTCACAGAGACTGAAAAAATTACAATTGAATCCCACAAACAGCACACAATCGCGGAAGGTTTTCGTTTTGATCCCATGACATCTAGTCGGAAAACATCAACAGTATACGCCTTACCTTCCAATGAAGAGTTGTCGCATACAAGAAAACAACTAACATCTCCCCTTGGAATTCATTTTACTACATCTTTCTGATAACATTTCGTTGTGTAGTTGGAGAAGAAAATAAAAAGAATCAATTAGATCCGATGGACATGCATTATTATCTATCAAAGCAAATTAAAGAGAAACAATTCAAAGAAGAAAATGAGTCAGTAGAAGTAAAAGAAAAGGCATGAACTCATATGTAAGTTGCAGAATATCGAGATCGTAAAATCTTAGTAACCGCACTAATTGCTGCTGAACAAGTGCATCTATCCATACCCCTTGGGAAGCTTATCTTTTAACATAATGATGAACATAGATTGGGATGTAACAGCAGGGTACTACAATCAGGGTCGTATGCCCCTTACAAAAGCCGCTGGATCCGAATCTTTTCTCATGGGTTAAGACGTGTGTTCGATGCATCAACCAAAAAGAA
The DNA here is from genome assembly GCA_025762735.1 of Platanus orientalis. Taxonomy (NCBI): domain Eukaryota; kingdom Viridiplantae; phylum Streptophyta; class Magnoliopsida; order Proteales; family Platanaceae; genus Platanus; species Platanus orientalis. Next base: position 8,458 of record JAOXJP010123677.1, on the reverse strand, counting down.
TCCAACTTAATACTTTTTGCATAGGGTTTAGGATCCTGCCCTATCAATCTCCAAGAATATTCCAATCCAGTGGATAGTCTTGGGATATATACCCTTGAATAAAACTCATAATGAATTTGACCATTTGAAAATAGGCATCTAATCAGATTGTTTGGTATGAACAGACTACAATTCAGCCCACTAAGAATGCTGATATAGCTCTTAGTTCCTACAAAGATCTGCAAATATCTTCAACACCCAGGCCCGGCCCAAATCCTTTCCAAGCCCAGTCTTGGCTGGCCCATAAACATCACCCTACACAGATATTGAATATGATTGAATAATTGTAACCATCTGATTCTGATCTATCACATTCTTTTTGAAACACCTATGCCAGTGTGAGATTAGTAAATCATCTTTAGGCCTCTTATTATGGAACAATAAAATATCAAAGTGTTATGATACCAATTGCTTCATAATCACACACAAGAACCCAAATAGAAAGGATCACATTCATTTACAATCCATATGTAGCCTAGTCTAAGATGAAGATAAAAAGTTGCTCACATGATTTACTTTTACTAAAATGGAGCCTTCTTCCAAAATATTAATTTAGTAGAACTGAAAGAAGAACTGAAACTATGAGAGAATCCAAAATATTCTCTCTTGAAATGTTGGTAGCCCACACTCTAAAAGTGTATTACAGTTCCAGAACAGTGGAAGAAAAGGTAAGGAAAAAGGACAAAAGATAGTGTGAAGTGCTTCAAGAAGAACTGCAAATAGTCCTCAAAACAGTGAGTAACCCAAATCTAATACATCACTGAAAGGAGGAATCGATGGAGAGCAAGTTTCTGAAAGAGTAGCTTGAGACATGAACCCATACTCAGGATTTTCAATGAACGGATACAAAGTTCCATTGCACCCACCTTCCACCATTAAAGAGCTGTTGTCCATTGCAGCAGCCATTTGGCTGGACGTGAGCTCCCATGTCTGCTCATCACACCAAAAACTGTGATTAAACTCGTCCAAGTAAGGAAAATTAAAGGAGTTCAAAGCCTTCGCTGACCCACTAAATGTATCCAATGGAGATCCATTACTGTTACACTGAAATTGAACTTCAGAAGCATCAGAATAACTGTTAAAACTGCCATTTTCGACGGTTAAATTCATAGGTTTTGAAGGAGGTTTCAAGTAACTGTCAGGAAGAATGCTCTCCAAGTAGCCTGAGTTAGAATCAGAAGAAAAAAGGAAGTTGTTATTGGAGGCGGACCCACTTGAAGCTTGAGTGTTACAAGTGTCCTGTTTTGATTGGACCAGAGTCTGATACGTATCTGACTGATATGAACTGTTATGGCCGTTGATGGGTTGGTTGGTCTGAGGGCCGGTGAGGAGATGTGATGTGGGTAGGACGGTTTGAGCATCGAAGGGTATGAGGAGAGAGTGAAAGGTGGCGTGTTCAAAGTAGATGAAGTTGGTTCTGGCTTGTGTGCCCTTCATGGAAAGGGCAGCTCTGTCATATGCAAGAGCTGCTTCTTGAGCAGTGTCAAAGGTCCCAAGCCAATGCCTCTCTTTGGTTGTTGGGTCTCTGATTTCAGCAGCATATCGGCCCCAAGGCCGGCGCCTCACGCCTAGAAACCTTCCTGGCTCTCCTTGCTTTCTACGGCCTCTCCTCTCAGTTGAAAGGGAGGGAGATGTGTTGGATTGGGTTAGAGTAAAACCAGTTTGAGCAGAGCCCATTTCTTTGAAGGTTTTATCTAAGGTGGTGGGGTTGGACATTGTGGAAGTAACAGGGAAGGAACAAGCGAGACTGAGAGGGAGGGTGGAATGTCGGGGATTAGAGACAGAAAGAGAGTATGGAAATGTGAGGAGGAGTTGGAGGACTTTTAAAGACTGATTTGATCATGGAGGAGAGGGAAAAAGGGAAATGCAGATGTCATTCATTGAAAGACCATCTTTATTTCCCCTTACTAAATCCCCCTTTTTTTTTTCTTTATTTCTCCATGTCCTTCAATTTAAATATTTATGAGGTAGATACTGAGTTGAAGACACTCTTATTTTGTTATTTATTTATTTTTATATTTTATTTTTTGGTCAAGGTTATTTGGGTGGTTTACTAGCTACCCTTTTGAGACTACCTTAGAATAGTTACGGATCCTTTTTCCCATTTCCAATAAGGTTCAATAATGTATATTCTGTTTCTTTTATTTGGACATTACATTGACATTCAAATCTTAATTTCATAGGACCCAGATTGTTTTTTATTTCTTTCTTTCTTGGGTGTGTGTGTGTAAAGAAAGTGTTAGGTTGGTAATAGAGGAATATGAATTTCAGTAAACATGGCTTGAATAGATGATAGAACTAAGTTCTTGAATAGTAGGATTAAGCCTACACATAAAGAAAAACCAGGAGAAAAATAACAGCAAAATTTGCATCCTCTTAGCCCTGGGGAGTCTCAAAATTTTCAATTTCGAGGGGCAGAAGCAGGTCTATCTCATATGTTTTTTCTAGGCAAATTATCTCACATGTTAAATGGCTGCACGTGTTTCCATGTTTTATGTGAAATAAATCAATCAAATTCCTTGGGTTTTCTTGTCTGCTTCAATATTTTCAAAGGGAGCAGTTAAGATAGTCTCTAGCTAAATATAAAATCTTAGTTAAACCAAGATATTGGTTTAACTGACTAAAACTTAAAATGGAAGCAACCCCACCTCAAGGTCCTATTACAAGAGGGTCCCTTTGTAGGACCCCATAAGTCATAAATGGAACCATGTAGTGTTTGTTTGCTTTATCTCCATGAACCATCTAGTATGTGATTGTCTCTTCAAACCCCCATAGGGAACATGGTTTTAGTTAATGCTAGCAAGGATTGTAGTAGTTGTTCACAATTTGAATCCATGCTAAAAGTATATGAGGTTTGGGTCTCTCTATAACTAGTATATTCATCATATTCAAGCTTATCAAAAACAAACAAGAGGAGGATGAGGTCTATGGTCTCCAAAAGGAACTAGAAAAGGTTGTTAGTCAAAAGGGCAATCAAAAGTTTAAAGAACAAATGGAAAGCATCATATTTTGTGCTAATATATTTGATTAGTAGATCCAACAGGAAAATTGTGATTGAATCCTCTTTGTCCAACCTCTACAATATTTATGGCATTGGGAACTGCCTAAAGTAACTAAATCAAATTGGTCAATCTCGTCACTTGTTTATTCTGTCATTTTTCAAGTCCACAGTGCCCCTCCACTAATCACTTCTATGGTCAATAATAAATGAGATATAAAAAACTGTAGAACAAAAATAAGGAGAGCATTGTAGTTAAATATTATTCACAGTACGACATGGATATGGAATCTATGACTCTTTGACTCCTCCACTCAAGATTTTAAGAAGGAATTAACTTTAGATATGATTGGCTGCATTTAAGCCCATCTGCTACAACTCAAATAGATCTATTTCCATAGGAAAATAGGATTATAAGGGTAACCCATATTGTAGTTTTTGGGGGAGGTCTTCCAAATCAAGGTAACAACACAAAAACTAATAGCACATAAAAGAGAAATATTTATTGGTGTAAGATTTATATTTGTAGCCTTCTATGGGGAGATTTGCTAAGATGCAGAGTTTGCAGTGGTGTGGGCATTTTAGGTAATTGCCCTTTGGGGAACACCTAGGAGAGCCAAGCCCTATCAAAAGATGTGAACAATTTTATCAACAAAAAAGAAGAAGATGTGAACAACTTAAAAAAGTTAGGTCGACATGGACAATTTAGAAAGTAGTTAATGTGGATTTCCTTAAAAGGGTTATGGGTGTTGTATAAAATAAGAAAACTTGAGGTGGGGGCCTCTTTCTTTACTTTCTGCCCCTTTTCAAGTTTTGCTCAAGCCTAATTTGGAGTTGCTTGGGTCATAGTAGAATTTTGCACTCTCCAAAACTCAGACATACTTTTGTCCTTTTATCAAAAAAAAAAAAAAAAAAAAAGACATGCTTTTGTCCAGAGTTGGAGGTCTCCCGGAAATTGAGAAAACGATCTTGTCTTTCTTAGGACTTGGACTTTGACGAGAGAGAGAGAGAGAGAGAGAGAGAGAGAGAGAGCAAATAATAAAACTGTGTTAATGAATGCCGACCATTTTTTTTAGGATTATTTAAAAGGGAGCAGCTATTGACACTTCTAAAAATCTTCACCACACCTCCAATTTGTTTTTCCTTTTTTACCCCCTTCCCAAAACACCTTTTCTCCAAAATACCCCTCGTCCCTCCTTCCTACTCTCCCCAACTTCTCTCTCCTTCTCTCCAGCATCTCTTTCTCCCTCTCTCCAGCGTTCTCTCACTCCCTTTCCCTCTCTCTCTCCCTCTTCCTCCCCTCCCTCTCTCTCCTTCCTCTATTTGTTTGTTTTTTTTTGCATGGGTGTTCGGTGGTGCAGGTCTGGGCAGAGCCCCCCTGCTCAGATGTGAAGATCCAAACAGGAAGGCACTTGCACGGATGTAAAGGTCCAAATGGTCCGGACCTTCACCTATGAATGGCCACGTAAAAAAAGACAGGAGAGAGAGAAAAGAGAGGGAGGGAGAGGAGAGAGGGAAGGAGAGAAAGTGTTGCGGGAGAGAAAGGGAGGAGGGAGGGGTAATTTGGGGAGGGCCAAAAATTGAATAGAAAATGGGGAGGTGTGGTGAAGATTTTTGGGGGTGCCAATAGCCTCTCCCTATTTAAAAAACAATTTAATACATTTATATTTTAAAAGAACAATGTTAAGAAAATTGCCACTGCCAGTGATCTGCACTACCTTCCCCCGCTACCTCATTTCTATATGAAATCAAGTAAGTAAAAAAAATAAAAATAAAAAGACTAAGGTTACCTCATAACTGCCTCGCATAGATTAGGTACAAATGAATTTTGTGTAAACAGTGTCAGGGTGTGGACACATCAGCATCAAAAAGTGATAAGCACCCCTCAAAAAAGTGTAAATCACTTTTCGGTGCTGATGTGTCAGCCCCCTGGTGCTGTTTGCAGATGTTTGCATGAAATTCATTTGTGCTAAATTCCAGCCTATCCTTGATTTCAAGTACAAGGGCAGGCAAGCACAGATCAGGAAGGGGTGATTCTCCAGAGAATTTTCCTTTCAAGGGTGAAAGAACTGATAATAGTGCTACCCTGGCACCAAGTCCAGGATTTTGTATGTCCCACTGTGTCGTACACACAAAAGCCTGGGTGCATTACATATGGTTAAAAACTGTAGAAACAGTTTTCAAATGAAAAAATGGGTACCGATAAAAAGAAAATTTTGATAAATTTTTTTTTATATTAAAGTGTTCAAAGTTCAAAAGCATTTGCTCCCTGTTTAAAAGAGGCATCAAATTCAAAAGATCATCACGTGTCAGCCTGTGGTGAGAAGACACGGTGAAACATACAAAATCCTGGACAGAACATTTGTTCCCACCAGATGGAGATTTAACCTGCCAACCACTGTTCCCCATGATCATAAAATGGTCAATCAAGAGAGGAGCTTTAGCACTTTTTCTGCTACAAACCTATCAAAGCCATGATTTCCCTTAGTGGTGGTACCATTCCTTACTCATTAGTGATCCACACTGCCCCAAACACAATTAAGAATAGGGGCAGGGCAGTAAATCATTATATCTTCTCTTATCCAATAGTTTTGTAAATATTTCATCTTCATTCGGTAACCTAAACTCATTTACTCACTCAACATTCAACAACCACTTCCCCTCCATACTCACTGAGAATGAGTATGTCTATAGCATTTGAGAATAATTCTCTTTTCTTTCTTTTTTTTATTCTCATTCTTATTATTACTTTTTAGTTATAAGAGAGAACCAATCCAAAAGAAAATGTTTTGCCATGAAAAAGTCTGTAGTGTGTATGGTAAATGATAAGTTGGCATGTGTTGTGTTTGGGGTTAAAACATCCAAAAAAGTGTTCAGATGTTCGAAAAGAGACCCCAAATTCAAAAACCCATCATGTGTCAATCAATGACACGCTTATAGACGTCTGTGTCAACACAGACAATCATTCTCCATGCTTCTTTTTATTTTTTGAGTTAAATTCAATTTCCATTACTAGTGTTGGCAGATGAGATAAAATTCATTAATGATGGGATTTTTATTTTAGTTTTTCAGATATGAGATTTATGATGGTATTGGTATGCCGATGAGTAATGATGATTTGAATTAGTTATTTTTGCTGTCAAATCCTCATGAAAAAAAGAAGAAAACTGAAGCTTCTTCTCTCTTTTTTTTTCACATTATTTTCCCTCTACTTTTCATCCTATACTGATTTTCATAAAGAGAGAGAAAGGACTTGAATGGTACCAAACAGAAATTTCTTATAAATCTTTCTTTTTTTTCTTGATAAAAACTTATAAATCTTTCTAAAGTTAAAAAAATTGTGGAAAAAATCTTCTGTATAGATTTTCTTGTGGATATTGTCTAATCCAAGCTGACCCAAATTCGGGTTTCCACGTCTTTAGGGGATGATCCAACCAATCAAAGTCGGACACCTAACGTCGTACTGACACCTAACCCCACCAGAAGTGGTCTGAAATCCTCTGTGCCACACCCCCTGATGGGACACTCAGCCCACCAGACGTATGATGATTGCACGATCCAGGAAACACGTGGTTACTGTGGACACGTAATCAACAGTAATCCACTGGGACCCACTCGTTCTTTTGTGTCAATTTGCTGACCACTCGTGCTCGTCCGGAGTTGAGACGGCGAGTGATCCTCTCGTCAGCAATTGATGTTGTGTCAAAATCTTACTAATTTAGATGGATACGGTGACGTGGATCAGAATTAAATTGAAGCCATACGTCTACTACGTGGCGGATTTTTGGACGTTAGATTGGGGAACACGATGTACCAGATTTACGGTGGGAAGAGCCGGGTGGGACGTACGGACGGATGGATGGCAATGGAAAGCCTCATTAGAAAGGGGGAAACAAAATCTAGAAGAAAAGACTAGTTAAAGATACGGACGGCTGAGAGTGAACTCTCTTGGATCTCGGTCCTTTGTACTAGGGTCTCTGCCACAAATGACGAGATCAGCTTGATGAAGCACTCCTAGCCCTATATGAACCGGGGAGATATCACTGCAGTACCAACCCACGTGTCTTAATAAGGCTGTCAAGTATCCGAATACAGAATACGGATTGACCCGCTTAAGGACAATATAGATGCATTTATATCCGATTCAATTATTGGCTAAATGGCTAAATATTCGGATCTGTTTAAATTAATATTTATACTATAATATTATAAGTCATATAAGATTGAATACAAAAAATGAATACTTTAACCCCAACTCATTTCTCATCTTTCATTCCCATTTCCAATGAAAGCAATCTGAAACCTTTCTAGTTGTCAGTTCCCTTTCTCCATCAATTGTCTTCCATCTTTATGGTTTTTAGGTTTTTATTGTTTTTGTAAATATCTCAAAATATTTGAATTCAACTTGATACTCAATTAAAAATAATATAGATATATCTATATTTGCTTCTTATTCAACTGTTGACAGCCCTATGTGATACATGCCTGACAAAGGATGTTTGTGTAAATTCGCATGGTTAAAGGAGGGTGTCAAAGTATATATATACTTACCAAAATATCTTTTGTCAATGACGGAGTAAAAAGTATACAAACTATGATTGGGAGGTTCTGATTTTATGTGTGTGGGAATTAGGGGTGTTAATAGGTTGAATTTTTGCCTAGTTTAGCTCAAGTTTGTCACACAAAGGTTAGGTTTAGTATTGGTTCAAGTTCATCATGAGTTTGCGGTGTTGAGGATCAATCAAGGTTGTCAAAATCGACATCCTACGTAGAATCGGTGGAGGGGCCTTGTGGATCGGACAGGGGATCGTAGGATTCTACTTTTCGTAAAAAAAAAAAAGTAAAAAATCACCGATGATAATTATAAATGTTAAAGAATCAATAAAATCATTAAAGAGAAATAAATACAATTTAGCAAAATGCAATTCTATACATTCTCTACTAACTAAGAAAAAAAATATAATTTTAAAACTCAAATTACCTAAAATTTAATTAGTTAGCCACCAAATATCAAACTATAATGTTTTCAAAGTTCCGACACCACAATAACAAAACATATTAAATTAACTAATTAAAAGAGTTCATGCTAGATGGTTCATGTTTCCATTCATTTCTACTAGGGTAATAACAATAGAAACATAAATAAAAATAAACATTCAATTATCTAAATCAAGTTCTTTATTGTTGGATTCAACGTTTTCCTCAAAGTGGTTTTCATCATCAATATCTTCGTTTAGCAACTTGGAACATAGGAACCTTAACAGGTAAGAATATAGAGTTAGTGGACACTATGAAAAGAATGAAAGTTAATATTGTTTGTCAACAAGAGACTAAATATAAAGGAAAAAAAGGCTAAAGATATTGATGGTTTTAAACTTTGGTACACAGGAGAAGCTAATAACAAAAATGGGATAGGAATAA
>JAOXJP010123666.1:0-13784 GCA_025762735.1 Platanus orientalis | reverse complement strand
GGCCCACAGCCTACCTTGGGAAACCACCCAAAATTCAAAAAACTTTTAACATTCTTCACTAAATTTAATTCAAGGGGAGGTGCCTTTAAATAGGCTTACAATCTTAAACAAATTAGAAACTTCCTAACTTAGAAACAACTAAAAAAATCCTAAACTTGGTGGCCAAGTATTACTAAAACACTAAACTTTCAAAAAAAATTAACTTGCTAAACTTCTAAAAACACTATTCCAGCAACTCTTTGATAACCCTTTAGTAATTTGGTCATAGCTTCCCCAAATCACCTTAGATTTGAGCAATTTTAGTCTCGTTAGAAAAGTAACTGAATAACCTCTCGAATGATACCAAAATCAAGCCAAAAAGGCAAGTTTTGACCTTTGAAAAATTGGGTTAAAAATCAGTTTCGAGATTAGCCTAAAATCCTAAACTAACCTTGGCTTAAAAGTCTTATTACAAGTTTACCCACCCCTAAATAATTCTAATCAACCCCACATAACATGTACATTTAAATCTAGCCCTCTTATGTGGGGGTGCATACATGAGCCTATTAATATTGTCCGCATCAATTTCTAATCCTGCTAAAACCATGCCATAAATCCCTACTATCCAAATCCATTTACATAAACCTAATTGCAGCTGCTATATTCAGACCTTTCAACCCTTCTACTATTGTCCAGAAAACCCCTCTTTTCTCTGACATAAACCCTTGATTGCAAGTGTCCTTTAAACCACCAATAATACCTTAAAACCATGCCTGATTCACCTTACATTCCCATCCAATTGCAATCTATATTCTCTAACCCCAAGTCATGCTAAAACCCATTTTCTTTCTTCTCTTAGAAACTGTAAAAAAACAAAAAAAAAAAAAAAAAATGGTCTCGTAAAACCTGAAAAAATATTATTATGTGCACTTTATTCTGGGAATGTTAAAATAAAACCTTAGCATATCCCGCATCATTCTATGAGTATCAAAGCAAGTAACCTACTTTTGAAAACTTGGTTAGGATAAAGTATATATAGGAGCTACATATTTGCCAATGAGGAAGAAAATCTCTCAGAAGATACACCAATTAAGCGACCAGGTATTAGAAAAGGTTAATCCAGCCTTACCATCCATCAAATGCAGCAGACTATTTAATTCCACAATCTAGATCTTTGACAGCTGGCACCATTACCTCAAGCTAGAGAAAGAGAGTGAGATCCATATCTATCTAAAGGTTTAGACAAACTGGAAACTTTAAAAAAAATCAAATAAATTGTCGTAATGAAAGATTTAGAAGATCAAACCATGCCTATTAGTTATGATCAAGGCAAAAACAAAGAGAGTCCAAAACAAGTAGATACAGAGGCACTCCAAGGATGCATACATTTTTACCACACTCGGGGTCAATGATTTTTTTCGATACCTTGAGGTACAACTTCTCTATTGTCGGGAATTAAGGTTGTGTTTTTGGATCTTTAACATGGGATATGGAATCCTTAGTTGTGCCACTGCCCACTACCAGAAGTCTCAAACCAAATTTCACGCTCCAACACTTCTAAATTTGGAGCATGTGCAACCTTGTGAGGCCTTTTGGCGTTCTTTGTGGGCTGGAAACAACTGATTTTCTTTAGGTTTTGGGGAGGCTTGGTTGGTTTGTTTATTGCTTTGCTTACCTTCTCTTTGCTTTGTTGTTTCTTTTCTTTTCAAATTCAATCTCTGTATAAATTTGTTCCTTTATTTTCTTTTCTTTTTTTGAAGAAAAATTTGCCCCTTTAATGATATGAATTGATACATTTCAAAAAAAAAGCAATAAATAAACAAATCTGAGCACAAGCCAATGAGAATGATGAAGGTATTTTTTTCCTAAAATTAGGAAGAAAACATAATAACATGTGTGGGCAAGTGGATCACTAGTCCAAGATGCATTGGATCAAGACCCATGTGATGTGAACAACAATGCAAGATTGATGTATGTGTCGACCCAAAAGAGGGCTAGATTCAAGCTAGCATGTTATGTGGAGTTAAGAGGGGGTACAACATTTTATGTGTCCATGTAATAAGGCCACTAATGCCAAGGTTTTGTTGGCTTTTTTTAGAGTAATCACGTGACATACCTTTAGCCCAAGTTTTCTAAGGTCAAAACTTGCCATTTTGGCTTGATTTTGGTGTCATTAGAGAGGTTATTCAGTTACCTTTCTAACAAGACAAAGATTGCAGAAATACGAGGTGATTTGGGAAAATTATAACCAAATTACTAAAAGGGTATCAGTGAGTGACGGGAATAGTGTTTTAGAAGGTTGTGTTTTAGAAAGTTTTAAGTTTTAGTACTTCAAAATATAAAGAAGTGTTGTATTTAGCAAGTTTTAAGGTTTAGTATGTCTTAGGCAACAAGTTTGAAGTTTTTAATAGTTTTTAAATTAGGAAAATAAGTTTTTAGAAGGACTTAGGATTTAGTAATACTTGGTCCCCAAGTTTAAGAGTTTTAACAAGTTTTCTAATTTTGCACTTTCTAATTTATATAGGTTCTAAGCTTATTTAAAGGCACCAATACTTATGAATTAATTCATTTAAGATTGATTAAGCAAGGTTTGTTATTGGGTGGTTTCCTAAGGCAGCCATGGGTTGGTCCTCTATCTCCTCTAAGGGTTATGCCACTTTAGGCTCCCCCCTCTCTATTGTGGGTTGTAGCACCCTAGGTGCATTCATGAGTCCCCTCACCCTACCATACTCATCTCTATTATTTCATTATATTCTTCTTCTTCCACTATCTTCTATATCTCTCTCTTCATTTGCTACTAAAATACATTCATTCCATTATTGAAGAGAAAGCTGCTGGATTTTATAGAAGTTGTTGGACTACATTATTGAGGCTTGTGGGAATATCTTGCATCAAAATTTGGCACCTTCTCTATTGTGCTGCATCACAATACTTATAACATCAACTATAGAAGTGTAAGGGTAAATATGTCAATATATTATTGTATACATACCGTATCTATACTATATATGGTATACCATCAAGAAAATAGAAATAATTTTTTAGTGGTGTAGAGAGATAACTACACATGATTCTTCTTCTTCTTCTTCTTCTTCTTAATAAAGCCATACAGCATTAGACCTCGATCTCCCCACGGTTGAATCGAAATGATTTAAGGAGATTTGTAGTGATTTTTCTGGATTTTTTTATCAATGAAGAAGTGTTTTTCTAAGGTTTTCTTGAAAAAATTCAAAAACCCCAAATCACGATGAACAGATCAATCGGATCAGGGTAGAAGTTTTTTGCGTGGATTTTCTACAATGGATGGGTCTTTTTTGGTTTGGAATATATAAAAACAGATCTCGTTTCATTTGGTGGAGAATTGAGTTGCTCAGGACGATTTTTCTCCCCTACTGTTAACGTATGGTTTGTTCTTCTCTCTTCTTGTTCAATTTCTTTTGATCCAAAAAATTCCAGAAAGACTCATACCACTTGTTAGAGGTTATGAATGGTGTTACCTTGTTGTTTGAAGAGGGGAAGATCGATATTGTGTAGATAGTGTGGCCTGTGTGGGCTTGTGAAGTCCAGACACGTGAAATTGGGGCTGTGTGGCCTTGTGTGACCCAGTGTAGTGAGTTTGGTGTTATAGTAGAGGTTGTGTAACCTCGTGTGTGGACTGTTTGGTGTTTTTGTAAGGTAGTGTTTGTTATTTTCGTGGTTGTATTTGTCTTTAAAGATCGTAATAAACCATGTCTGATGTAAGAAATTTAATACATCTTGGAGTGTTAATACTGGTGTGGATAGCAGTCCTGCTAAGGTCCCTAACACCATAAGCACAACAGTGAAGTTCAATGGACCAAATTTTTTAGCCTGGTCTCAATCTCAGGAAGGCAATCGAAGAAGTAGTAACCATAGTTATGGCAATGGCAATTGATTTGGTTGTAGATTGATGTGTGAATACCGTGGCAACTGACCGTAGTCATCATACCAAGAACACATGCAAGGACCTTCATGGTTGCCCTCCAGATTCCCATGCTCAGATTAGTATTCTTCCTAGAGGCAGGTGTAGTAGTCAATTTGGCAACAACCGATCTAGTGTGCACTCTTTGACGTCAATGCCATCTTCTAAGTCTCCAGCTACTATCTCTACCACACCCACTATGTCTGGTGAGTTTTATATCTCGTGAGAAAGTTGAAGTATTATATCAAGTTGTGGCCCAACTAGATCCTTCTCCTGCAACTTTCATCTCCTTGTTTACACATGTAGGTATACTTGCATTAGCCCTTAATGCGTTATCTGCTTCTAGCTCCTGGATTATTGATTCCAGAGCATCACATCATATGATTAGTATGTCGTCCCTATTTTCGTCTTATCATGTGTGTTCAGGAAGGATAAGATCCGTATAGTCAATGGATCTTATTCCTCTATTGCTAGTAAAGGTGACATTATTGCTAGTCCTTCTTCACACTTATTTTCTGTCTTTCATGTCCCTAATTTTTCGCTTAATCTTCTGTCTATCAATCATATTACAAAATCTCTTAATTGAAATGTTACATTTCTTCCTTCACATTGTGTATTTCAAGATTTGGAGACGGGGAGAACAATTGGCAAGGGGTCTGAGAAAGATGGTTTGTACTTGTTAGATACTTCATTTGTGGTTGCTTCACCTGTTCAACAGACTAGGCCACCCTTCTTTTATTTTACTTTAAAAGATGTTTCCTTAATCATTTTCATCTCATTCTCAGTTATGTTGTAAACCTTATGAACTGGTGAAGCATTGTTACTCAGTTTACCCTATTAGTCATACAAGAAGTTAATCTCCTTTTGATCTAATGCATTCTGATGTGTGGGGACCTTCCCCTACAGTGTCATTGTTTGGTTCTCGCTATTTCGTCACATTTGTTGATGATTACAATAGAACCACTTGGGTTTATCTTTTGAAAGCCAAAAGTGATGATTTTCTATAAATAAAGTCATTTATTCAATCGGTCTCCACCCAATTTGATGTTAATGTTTGTGTTTTTCAATCAGATAATGGAGGAGAGTATTGATCTGGAGGTCTTACTTCCTTCTTTAATGAGTCTAGTATCATTCATCAAACTACATGTTCTAGTAGCCTATAACATAATGGTATTGCAAAACAAAAAAACAGTCATTTTCTGGAAATCACCCATGCCCTCATCCTTACCATGAATGTAGCGAAAACTTTATGGTCTGAGGCAATGCACACTGCAGCTTTTCTTATGAATCGTATGCCTTCACAAGTCCTTCAATTTAAAACCCCCATTAAGCTTTTTTTTCCCTCCTCCACTTTGTTTCTTTTGCCTCCAAAGATATTTGGATGTATATGTTTTGTTCATCTCTCCAAATCAAATCACACTAAAATAGACCATAAAGTGCTCAAATGTATCTTCCTTAGATATGATGTAAATCAGAAAGGGTATAAGTGTTATCATCCAAGTACTAAGAAGTATTTGGTCTCTCAGGATGTGACTTTTTTTTTAAGAAGTTTCTTTCTTTTCTTCCCATAAGACTTCTCTTTAAGGGGAGAATGTTGGTGGTCAAGAAGAAATGTCTTTTGTGTCTCCATTGCATGTTCCATTACCCGATCCATCTTTCTTTTTTGATCATGGTGGTAGCCCTAAGGATATTGGTGTTCAGGGGAGAGAAGGAGAAAAAAATTGTGTACTCAAGAAAAGGGAAAGAAAAGGACCAGGGCAAAGACAAGGAACAAAACAAGTCTTCATCTCAAACTCCCAATCAAGAGGCCTCTTTGGACCCTATCCCTGAAACAGGTATTGTTCCTTCCTTAAATGTTTCTCCTTTAGATACTTCCTTTGATGATATCAATGTTCCAATTGCTCTTCATAAGGGTGTCAGGTCTTGTACCCAACATCCTATTTTTAACTTTGTTTCCTTGAGTCACTTGTTTCCATCTTTTTGTAGTTTCTCTTTTGCTTTGCCTTCAATTTTAGTTCCTCAATGTGTAAGAGTCTCTTTCACAACCACATTGGAGAGCTGTAATAAAGGAGATGAGGGCACTTGAAAAAAAATCATACATGGAAAATGGTCAATCTTCCTAGACGTAAAAAACATGTTAGCTGTAAATGGATGTTCATAGTGAAGTATAAAGTTGATAGTACAGTGGAGAGGTACAAGGTCAGACTTGTTGTAAAAGGCTATAGTCAGTTGTATAGAATTGATTACCAGGAAACATTTGGACTAGTTGTCAAGATGAACTCAGTCGGAGTACTCATTTCACTTGTTGCCACGCAGAATTGGCCTTCTATATCAATTCGATGTAAAAAATGTTTTTTTAAATGGTGATCTAGAAGAAGTGTACAAGCAACCACCACTTTTTTTCAACATTCCGAAGATAAAGGAAAGGTGTGTAGATTAAGGCATTGTATGGCTTAAAGCAATCTCCCCGAGCCTTGTTTGAGAGGTTTCAACTAGCTATGTTGAAAAATGGGTATAGTCAATGTCAAAGTGACCATCCCTTCTTTGTGAAGCGGGTGCAAAACAAGCTTACAGCCTTGACTGTTTATATTGATGATATCGTGGTAATTGGCAATGACGACCCTGAAGTGAAGCAATTAAAGATAAAGTTAGAGAGAGAATTTGAAATTAAAGATTTGGGGTAGCTCGGGTACTTTTTGGGAATAGAGGTTGCAAGATCAAAGAATGGCATATTTATGTCTCAAAGGAAGTATGTGCTAGACCTCCTAAAAGAGATCAGGATGCTTGGTTGCTAGCCAACTATGGTTTCCATTGATCCAAATTACAAGCTCAAAGAGGATCCAAATGATCGGTTAATTGATGCATGGAGATATCAACGCCTTGTGGGGTGCCTCATATATTTGTCATTGACTAGATTTAACATTGCTTATACAATCATTTTTTTTATTTTTATTTTTTTGCTAGATAACAAAGGAAATATTTATTAGAGGGGATGGGGAAAGAAAAGAATTACAAGAAAGGATAATAGCAAATTAGAAGGACAGAGAGAATGTAAATTAAGTAAATACAACATTTAGTGGGAAGAGAGGAGAGGAGAAAAGAAGATGGGAAACCATCCTATAAAGAAAAAAACATGAGCTAACTTATACAGTCGGTGTTATTAGTCAATTCATGCATGTTCCCACATTTGCTCATATAAAGGCTACTCATCAGATTCTCAAATATCTCAAAGGCTTTCCGAGGAAAGGTATGTTCTATTCTTCTCATGGACATCACAGAGTAGAGGCGTATACTAATGCAGATTAGGCAGGATCAGTCACTAATAGACGGTCCACCTTGGATTATTATACTTTTATAAGTGGAAATTTGGTCACTTTGAGGAGTAAGAAGCAGGCAATGGTTACTAGATCCAATGCAGAGGCTGAGTTCAGGTCCATGGCACATGGTGTGTGAGAGCTTCTATGGCTGAAACGATTATTGATGGAGATGGGTGTTTCAGTTCCTCATCCTATGGCTTTATACTGTGACAATAAAGTTGTTATAAGCATTGCACATAACCCAGTACAACATGACAAAACTAAACATATCAAGGTAGATCGTCATTTTATCAAGGAGAAATTGCAATGGGGATGGATTTATACTCTTTTTGTGAAAACTAGTGACCAACAAGTAGATGATCTAATGAAGGAGTTAAATGTTGTTAGGTTTCATGTTGTTGTGAGCAAGTTAGGAATGAGAGATGTCTATTCCCCATCTTGAGGGGGACTGTAGAAGTGTAAGGGTAAAGATGTCAATATATTATTGTAAATATACGGTATATATATAGTATACAATATACAATCAAGAAAATATAAATAAAATTTTAGTGGTGTAAAGAGGGAACTACACAATTCTATCAATTTTTCTCTCTTCTTCTTCTTCTTCTTCTTCTTCTTCTTCTTCTCTAATCACTATTGCAAGTATAAATCTTCAACTATCATGTTACACTGGTCATATTTTTCAAATACAATAAGAGTTTAACAGCCAACATTTGTGTCATTAGAAAGTTTGCTCAAGTAGCTAGCCAACAAGCCAAAGATTAGGCAATTCGGATATGGTTTAAATGAATAATGGCCAAATTATGGAAAATATACAAATATGTGGTAGAATTTAATTTTAAGGTATTTATCTAATGACGTTAATTGTTTGCGTATTGTTGAAAATGAGACCAATTATTTTTCTACCTTTTTCAATGGTCTCCTTCAGTCTTTCACGCCCTCCACGTTTACAATACCCTCTCACATGAGTTAATACAATGCCCAGCACAAGAGGTCCAATGCAAATGCTCCCTCTTTGCCATAAGCAACTCCCCTTCAGCTTTAAATGACACTTTGTTTCCTGTCACAACCAAGACAACGTTCTCCTCACCCACCTCATTCACCACCTTATCCATCACCCTATAGATATATTCTTTTCATCTTCGAATGGCCTGTGCTAGCCATTGATTTGTGGAAGATCATATGGCCATCATTGTATAGCATAAAGTTTATCAACAACCTCATTGTCCTCATAATTTAACCATCACACATGATGGTGCATCCATAATTCTTCCAATTCTTCTTCAAACCTTGAGTATACTGCTTTAACTCCTTAACTAATCTAGGAGGATAGGTGTTGCTCAACTGATAAGGGGCGGCTAGCCTCTACAATGGCATTGCACAAAGTTAGAAAATATGGGCTCATTGTTGCATTAAATGGTATGACAGTGTAGGATCCACTTGCATACTCTTGCCCCCAACTCTTTTTCCCTTTCTTATGGAACAGGTCTTTCAGTTCTTTTTTTCTTTTTTTGCTTTGCACCTAGATGTGGCTCTCTCTTGGGCCTTGTGTGCCCTATCTACCTCCAGATCTATGGGCTATCTCACTGTCCCACTTCACCCAAAAGTAGGTAGCGAACCACCACCTGGCTTAATCTAAGAACCACTCCCTCCTATGCCGGTGGGAGGACCAAAAACAAAATATCTCCTCTCCTCATCCTGACGAGCAGCTCTCTTACTCTCGTTCAATGCCCTAATAAACTCTCTCTCTCTCTCTCTAACTTATCCACATCCAGATCACCCATTGCAAAGCGTGCATATGCATCTTCCTCATCAGTATCATCCCTACGCACCTTAAGATGCTCTTGCAACATTTTTGTCCTCTTCTCAGCCTCTTCTGCTTTAACAACTTCCCTTGGGAGCTTCTACATATCCACTATCAACTCTTTGGGTACTCGTGAGCACTGACTGACATCACCTCTCTACGTACAAGGTATTGCTTGAATCAATTCATACCCCCCCCCACACGCGCACACACATAATTTTCTCATAAATTACTTCACTTTCTTCTGACAATCAGTGAGTGTGACACAGTACTTCCACCCAATATCTGACTGTCAATCCTTCTGATGCAGGATGGTTTCAGGAATAAACCCCCTACGGGTATGGCCCCAAAGAGTCTTGAGAGATTTAACTTGAATGTAATTTGTAAACTTATTTCTGGAAAATCTGGGCAGCAGGCAGCAGACAGCAGAAAACTACAACTTCCAATGGGTTTGTCAGAATAGGCTGAAATTTTGCATGACTGTAAATATCTAACTTATGAATTAGTCCACCGAAATTCAGATAAGACAGAGAACTAAAAGCATATAAACCTAATGAAT
Organism: Platanus orientalis; assembly: GCA_025762735.1. Lineage (NCBI taxonomy): Eukaryota > Viridiplantae > Streptophyta > Magnoliopsida > Proteales > Platanaceae > Platanus > Platanus orientalis. Next base: position 4,185 of record JAOXJP010123666.1, on the reverse strand, counting down.
TACGAGGTCTGGTTCCGGGAATTCCAGCAAACCAGAATGTAAATAAACAGTCCATAAATCAGAGATTTACTAATGAAACAACTAGAAGAACATTCGTTAAGAATCTAGCAGGTTGTATGACTGATAAGAACCACAAGAAAAGAATCCAAAATTGACTAATACGTGTAGGAAGAGGGAACTCAAGGACTGCGCAACAATCAGTCCAGAGTTCTTGAATTAGTAAGTCCCAAAAAACATAGTACAGAGACTGGTAAATACTTATCTGGAAGAACAATAACTCACAGAGGTAGAAGGGATGAACTCTGAGAAATCAGCAGAGGAAGGTCCACTTGAATGGTTGTTGTATTCAGAAACAAAGGAACCCATGAAGGGGAGTTTATAAAATCCACGATGGGTTTATTTCAAGAAGTCCACAAACAGCAAAAGCCTCTTACTGGTGATGCGTGGGTTTCTAGTGCTTCAAGGGAATATGTGGAGAAGAGTTCTAGTTGAACTAAATCACAGCAGTCAATAAATCCTTGTGAATAATTCCAATTGCATGCAAAGGTCTCCCAAAACCCAACATAGGGTTTAAGGAGAATTCCAGAGGAAGGAATGTCTTCAACTCAAAAATTCCTCTTCAATCAATTTCAAAATCATTGGGACCTAATCCCCTTAAATAGATCACAAGATTTGGAGAAAGAAAAGAAACAAAACTTCTAAACTTGAAATAAGAAGAAATAGGAAATTCCCTCTTTCCAAAGTAATTTCTAAATCCTACTTAATTTCTACTTATTAAAACTTCTAATAACCATAAAATAACTTCCAAAAAGGAGACAAAATCCCTAGCTGTCGAGCAGCTATAAAAACCCCATGAACTTGCCAAAAAGCCCTTGGCCATTAGGCCTTCTTACAACCAAACCCATAATTATTAAACTCCTAAACTACTCTCACACTTTGTACCCCCAAATCAGTCCCACACATCCTCTAAGGGCCTCATAGATGATCCAAAACCCAGTCAGCCCTTTCCATGCTGCTCCATAGCCCCCTTCATTGCTTGAAGAGGACTCCACGTCTACATCACCTTCTTATTTGCACATGAAGACCCTGACCCTGAAGCCATATGTGAACCTGTGGAACATACGCAATGAACATGCTAAATATTATTATTTATATTATTTTTTCTTCTGATTTTTTCACAATTCATTCTTTTTTTTCTTTTTTTCTTTTTTTCTTTTTTCTTTTTTTGGAATTTGAACTTTTTTTAATTTAGCCACATCAGTTTGAGATCAACTACCACATTAGTTCAATCTGATTTGACCTGACCCCAATCACAAATTCTTTAACCATGTTCTCACATCATAGTCGTCATTGTCATGTTAAAATCCCATCTATGCCCCACATCGTCACCACTGAAAACATCTGTGTGTGCATGTGCAGTTTGAGGGAGAAAAAAAAACATAGTTTGTCAATTGTCGACTTTCAAGTTGACTTCTCAACTCCACCGAGTTGACTCCTTCACTCTCCAAAAATGACTATTCTCAAGCATGGGGAGTCACATCATGGGATGACTTTGAGAATGCATGACTCCTTCAAATCAAATAATCAATTCCAATTATTCCTATGCCCTGAAGTCCATTGCCTACCGCAAGCATTCATTCACTCAGGCCTTAAAATTCGTCAAGATGTTAGCCACATTGCCAGAGTCTAAATGTGAGTCTTTGCTTCATCACCTTCGAGCCAAGCCCATCAACACCACTTTCCACAGCACCATGAGCATTTTTTTTATGAATAAAAAACTTCATTAGAGAAAAGAGGGAATAAGGCATCCCCAAAAGAAAGGAGTACAAGAAAGGGGAGTGAGAAAGAGAGAAAACCCCTTCACTAGCTTGGGTTACATCTTATAAGACCATTCAACTCCTTTCTAATCCCTCCGGGCGGCATATGAGAACAACCCTTATAAAGTGAAGCCCATCAACACCACTTTCCATAGCGCCATGAGCACTGATATGCCAAAACCCCATTTGTAGGGGCCATTGCTAGGAACATCAATGCATGTGTATAGTTTGGAGAAAAAACATACCTTGCTGACTTCCAAGTTAACTTCTTGCCTATGCTGAGTTGGTCCTTCACTCCCTCAAGACAATTAAACAACTCCACTCCCCAGCATGGGGAGTCTAGTCATGGCAATGACTCAAGTGATTCCTCTAACTCCTCAAGGGTCACCTCCTTAAATCTTGCATACTTTTTTTTTTAATGAATAATGTTGCATACTTTCTTAAAAACAAAAGAACTAATGAAAAATAAAACGAGACGCTTGATCGTTTTATAGAATACTCTTTGAAGAGAATTTCCAAATGCCATTAAAGCTCAACTCTCCCCTCATAAGGTCCTAATCTGAGATCAATCTGAGATCCCAAGAAAAAGAGTGTAAAATAGAATCAAAAGACCTTGTTTTGCATTGGACCAACTAATAGATGTATTTTTTTTTATGAACAATGATTTATTAAAAGAAAAGAAGGGCAAAAATACGACGACCAAGGGGTCGCGAAACAAGAAAGAAGCAAAGGAAACAAAATTAAGCACTAAGCATTGTCATATATACAAGAGTACCAATCCCTTAGGAGATCATTGATGGAAAGGCCTTCAAAGTCATTTAATACCATAACCCAAGTAACAACCTCAAAGGTTATGGAGTCAATTAGGTGTATATTACAATAAGTTAATAGAAATTTAGTTTTTATTTCATTTTCTAGCAGGAATTTGATTTTTTCTCTATAATTCAAACTCATTTCTGTTTTTTAAATATCTATTCAGATACTTAAATTACTTGCATCTTCATCATAACCCAGCAACTTGATTGAGTACTTAAAATCCACAGCCATTCAACTTTGCTAATATATAGATGAAACACAAAAGACTTGATAGCATAAATTTTTTTTATAAAACATAGACTATATTGAAATTTGTACATAATTTCTACAACATATTCATGTAAATTAATAGTAATTTAGATGTTAGTCATGTGTAGTTACTTGCTTTGGTATTACTAATTCATAGTGATTTATGTTTATTTTGATATGAGTAGGTTAATAGTGATTTATGTCTGGATTTACAAGTTATGATTATAAAAATTCATCCAAAAATGATTATAAAAATTCTCTAAACTTATCATTAAAAAAAATCATCTATACCTTTAGGTAATCATAATTTAAAATTTCTTTATCTTACAAAATTATTTGAGAAATAAGTGACGTGACTGAAGAGTTGAATCCAAAGTTAAGATCTGTTGGGGAGGGGGAGAACTTATGTTTGTGTGATGTAAGTTGGTGCAGTATAAGTTCATCAAGATTTGGGGACGGGAGGAAGAATGCTTCTAGTTCATATTGAAGAAGAATCTAACAACTAAAAATTCAAACATATTATTACAAGTATACATAAAACTAAAATGCGAGGAAAACACTTCACCAATGAAATTAAGGACATTTTCAATAGAACTAGGCCAGAGTATTAGGCTTGTATTATTAATCACCAATGCTAAATGATTATTTCAAACACCATAGAAATAAGAAACATTCTGACTTACAATGGAAACTGCTTCAGGAAACTCGTTCCTTGGTTCGTGGTTGGTCTCTGCCCAAGAAAAAATTTGTATAAAGCAACACTAAAATAATGCAAATTCATACTTCACATCAAACAACACAAAGAAGAAACACTACCAAAAGCCCACCAAAGAAAGTAACTAAAATATATGAAAAAAGAAGAACTTATTACAAGGAAAGCATCACCAGCATCAACTCAAAACCAAAATGCACAACATCCACATCTCATCTTAGTGACTTACACTTTCAAGATATGTAGAAACTATGAACACTCGGATGCTCACTTCAAATGCTACTAACTTTCGTTCTCTTTTCTTTTTTCATTTTTCCTTGGTAGGGAAGTGAGTGAAGCTGGGTTTTAATTTATTAACTCAATATTCACAGAATTAACCAAGTCGTCAAGTTGGTATCTTCATTGGCATGCTTAAATTAAGAGAATATGAATTAAATTAAGAGATGAGAACTGAAAAAGCATAACCACAGCCAAATAACTCAAAAAATACAAATTTGAAAACGTAAAAACACTCCTTCAATTTTTTATTTTTTTTTTTAAATAGTAGTAATAATGAGTCAAAAAGGGAGGGGGGGGGGGGGCGCTACCAAT
>JAOXJP010123655.1:0-13784 GCA_025762735.1 Platanus orientalis | reverse complement strand
TCATTAGATATGGCAAAGAAAGGTCAACACTATTATCGTTATTACATTATTCACCCAAACAAGAAAGAGACTAAGAGTCGGGAAGAACTCTTTTCAGTTTGTGAGAGTAATTTTTTCATGGGATGCCAAATATCCACTCTCAACTCACGAGCATATGTTATTGGTGGTTTTAAGATACTTGGTCTGGAAAAAAAAATTATTGTTGTCGCGAATGAGGTCCGTATTTTGAATCCCAGTGAAAGGGCTTGGAGTTGGGAGACTTAAGTGCACAAAATATATTATTTTATTATAAAAATTATAAAAAAATGTGAACTTAAAAAGTTAAGTTATATAATTACCAAAAATAAAGTTAAGAAATATGGACCAAAGATCAAACCAAATAGATAAGTGGTTATTATTATTATTATTATTTTGAATGTAGCTGAAATTAAATATATTGTCAGATTAATTTAGCACAAGTAAATTTTTTAACAAACTTTTTCTATTTTATTAAAGAAACGGTAGTACGATGTGCAATTAATATTTGTAAAGGCAATGCACGTGAACTGTAACCCATATTGGACTACAATTAGAGGTGATCCCCACAAACAAAACAAAAATAAAAATGCCCATCAACTTTAAGGGAGGTCGTCACCCTCACAAGTCAATGCTTTTTTTTTTGTTTTGTTTTTTTTTTGGGTAAACAAAGAGTTAAACATCAAAAGAGGAAGACTCACCTGAAAACGACCACCTCAAGCTACTCAAAGAAAGGGATTGATCATGAACAACTATCTCGGCTATATCATGAGCTAATCCATTGGGATGCTTACGAACTAAATTAATATGGACATTTGGTTTAGAGTTTAGAATAGCTTTACATTCTACAAAAAGGGGATGGAGCTGCCACAGGCAAGAAGCAAAGGTACCCTTCAAAATAGTAACCACTTGGGCTACATCTGAGATCAAAACGAATTGTTGAACCTGAAACTAGTTGGCTAATTGAAGTCCAAGGACTATGGTTGACATTTCTACGGATAAAGTAGATTGCTAAACTTCTTTTTTGCAACCCGAGCCTAGCCACCTGCCTTCTTGGTCATGGGTGATAGCTACAACCATTGTGCATGATTGGTTAATAGGAACAACTGCATCTATGTTGATAGAAATCGAAAAAATCCCCAACTAGCTGATGAATACCAAAACACCCTGATGGGGACAAAAAGGAGGAGGTGCATGATTAGAGTGAGGCTTGCTGCCGGCCAGGTCCCATGATAACCTGTGAAATGAGTCCCAAATAAATTTAATATTTAAATCTTTACCATTAAACACCACCTGATTCCTTTGCAACCAAACAGACCATAGAAGAATAGCAATATCTGAGATAGAGTATCTTTTCTTTGATTTCAAACCCCATCTAAAACCCATCCAATAGTTCAACCAATGGCTAAAGAAAGTAAGAAGTGGGGATGACAGTGGGAGGTGTCCCAACAAAGCTTTCCATACTTGAGCCACTTGACTGCAATTAATAAGAGAATGAATAATAGTCTCCTCTTCAACTTAACACATAGGACATATTAGTGATTTGTTTGAGATACGGATGTGGAGGGCCTTGTTGATAGCTAACGCCTCATTAGATGCTTTCCACAATAACACTTTTATTTTGTTGGGGATTGAAAGTCCCCACAAGGTTTTTCAAGGAGTACCTTGCTGGGTTATTGAAGTGTCAATTGAGTGATTAACCAATGAACAATAGGCCAATTTTACACTAAACTCTCATTGTTTGTCATATTTCCATATTAAGTGATCATTAGGAATTAAGTTGCTGAGAAGAATAGAGAGAATGACTTGCTCTTCCTCCTAAGATATCTGGTCAGATATGGGGTGAAGATCCCAAGTCATAGATTGAGTGTTGATAAGGTAGTGAACTTTTAGAGAGGGGTCTAAAGGATGGGCTTGAGGGTGTAAGTTGTGTGAGGGCAAATTCGGTATCCAGCCATCCTTCCAAACTGATAGATCAAGACCATTGCCAACAATCCAAAGGTAGCCTCAGGATAGGACTTCACGACCTTGCAATAAGTTTTTCCATCCCCACGAGCCAGTTTGAGAAACATTATCATCCAAGATATGCTGCCTAGGAAAATAAATAGATTTCATAAGTTTGGTCCATAAGGAATGGGGGTGAGAGATCAATCTCCAACACTACTTAGCTAGAAGGGTACGGTTGACCATGTGAAGATTCCTAAAGCTCATACCTCCATTTCTTTTTTAGTGCGTGAGAGTTTCCCATCTTACCCAATGTATACGTTTCTCAAATTTTTTTTGACCCCACTGAAAACCTCTTTGAGTTTTGTAAATGACCCGACATATTTGCTTCAGAATTTGGAAACAAGACATGGTATAGGATGGTAGGATAGCAACAACCGATTTTAGAGGCACCTCTTTGCCAGCCGATGATAAAAGTTAAGCCTTCCAACTTGTAATTCTAGAGTGGGTTCACTTCGCTATGTAATTGAAGAGGTTGATCTTGTGTTTCCCAATTGATGATGGGAGGCCCAAGTGCTTTCCAGGGTTTTGAGAAATTATCATGCAAAAAACATTTTCCACCTCCTAATGAATTGATGGGAGAGACTGTCTATAGAATATGATTGCCTACTTATTGAGATTGACAAATTGTCCAAAAGCTTTATGGTGTATGTGTAAAATGTCCTTAATTACTGAAGCATTAGATATTGATGCTTGGTCAATTGTTTGCAAATAAAGGGTGGGGGATAGCCTGACTTTGTCTATGGACCTTAATAGTTTGTAATTGGTTTTGAAGCTTTGCTTGGGTTAGACCAACGGATAGCCCTCCTGCACAAATCAAGAAGAAGAATGGAAAAAGAGGATTTTCTTGTCTTAAACCTCTTGAAAATTTGAAATGAGCCTCAACAACTTAACGGGGAATTTGTAGCTTCTTCTGTCTTTTATTTACAATCCTTGCATTTTTCTGGCCATCCAAAAGAATGTGATGAGTTGCCTAGCCAAATGTCGGTATATTGACTGAGTCCTGGTAATGATCCTGTCCATTGTCCTAATGGCCTAACAGGTCGACACGTGCAAAAGATCTTCTCGTGCCGGCCTATGACCTGCTAAGGTCCTGTTTAATAGGTGGCATGAGATGATTGGTGGGAAAAAGTGAATTGCATTTAAAAAAAAATGTAATTCACTTTTCCCCTCCAGTAGTAACCTGCCATCTGTTAGACAGGACCTTAGCGGGTCATAAGTGGCAGAGAGGATCCGGTCTTGTTGACATGCCACCAAAAATACCGTCTTTTATCCGTGACGTGTTGACCTGTTAGGCCAAACAGATCCTAACAGGCTGGACAAGATCCAAACCGACTGAGTCCCATCACCCGGCACGGTTGGCTATGCTTTATGGGTATCTGAATAGGACATAGATTTTTCATGAATAATACAAACCCTGCTAGTTAAGATAGGATTTATACTCCGACTAATCAATGAGGGTGATTGATAAGGTCTTAGTTTCATGATTAATTTGTACGTATCAATATGGAACAGATAGAATGAGAACTTCTTGAGCGGTCCTTATGCTCTCTTATTTCCCAAAGTTGGCTTTCCACTGTAAGAACGTCAATAAAACAAAAAAATGAGGATAAGGTGGAGTGGGTGTATCATCCTCCCAAGTTTTAAATGATGAATTATTGACCTTTTACAAATTATACAATATAAACAATTAAGGAGAAAACCGGTTTAAGTCCCAAACATAATAACGACGACTTTGGAATTGTAGTGATATTCCAAAACTTTTACTATCTATTCTTATGATGATTCTCTGTAATCACGAGGATGTTCAAGTTGAATCAATAGAGCTTTAGCTCATTAAAAAAACACCGAGATATTATTACAATGAAAAAATAATATTAATTATAAATAAATAAATAATGAGTAATATTGGACCGGAGTGTGAGAATGGGGTTGATTGTTCGGGTTCCGTCGATGAATGCCATCACTACGAACCAAGACAGTACTATAGAATGTGGAGGACTTGATAATTTGAGGAATAGATTTACCCACCAACAAATGCAAGGAACACAATGTTGCATTTTTTGTTTTATGTGAGGAACACAATGTTGCATTTGTTAGCAAATCGTTTGATGAGTAATAACCTTAATCAATTGAACCTCATAGTCTAACTAGTAAACCATATCATGTATTTGTTCCAAATTGTCTCAATCCAAGCCCACCTAACCAAACATTTTACTAAGAACCCACCTAATTTCCCGGTAAGGTCAATTTTAATAATCTCCAATCTGAATGGACAGGTACCACTCCAATACCAATCAGTGTGTGATATGTGGCTTGACAAAGGGTGTTTGAACCTATACACATGGGTTGAAGGAAGTCGTTACCATAAAAACACAATGAAAAATTACTTGTGTATTTATTAATCAAAATAATTACTCGTCCACGACACCAAGAGACTTCACATGGAATAAAATGGGTTAGGGTTTGTGAAATTTTAAATTTCCATCCATTTTATTTCATATGATGTCCCCTGATGTCCTAGAAAGGACATTTGCTCTCTTATTAACGAACCCTTTGTTAGACATCGCTAGGGCTGTCAAAGAGCTGAGTTACCTTGGCTTGTTAAGAGCCGAGCTTCATTAAGCTCAGCTTGCTAAAAGCTCGATTCGTTTAGACCTTGATTTAATTAATAACTTTATAATAAAATTATATATATTAACAATAATAAAGTATAAATAAACACATTAGGCTAATGGACTATTAGGATATTAACTCATTTTTTTTTTCTTTTCTGCTGAACGGAGCCTAAGCTTATCTTCATGAGCCTGAGCTCACAAACTCAAGCTCATCATGAGCTTGAGCCTAGCCTTCATGTGACAAGCCCGAGCTTAGCTGGGCAAAGCTCGGCTCGTTGACACCCCTAGACATTGTGTCACATCCTGAGCGGAGACTAGAGTGGCCCAAAGGATCTTCTCCTGCTGGCCTATGACCTGTTAAGGTCTTGTTTAATAGGTGGCAGGAGATGATTGGTGGGAAAAAGTGAATTGCATTTGTCAAAAATTGTAATTCACTTTTTCCCAAATAAAAGAAAGAGTAACAACTTTCAGATAAAAAGGGGAAAAACGAAGCACAATTTTTTTTATGTATACGAAGAGAAAGAAGATTACAGTTGAACCAATTCTCCCCAATTGCTTTCCCTAAAAAATTTACCTAATTGCCTCCACAATCATGAATGATTTCAAATCTCATCGATACACATAAGATGCAAAATTTATATATCTAAATCTCATTTTGATAGCGATTTTGCTTTGATTAGCTCGACCAGGTTGATACCATCATCTGGACACAGCAAGATAGATAAAATCTACTGGAGGTTTGGGGCTTAACACAATCTTGTTGACTGGAGTAGGATGTTGAGTTGCGCCACTATGAGGGCTTGGATTTGGGCTAAATTTTTGTCAAAGACGTGGGCCATTTTAGGCGTAACTAACTTTTGACCCGGCCATAGTATTGGGTTTGCAACCCCTATCAACTCTTTTGTGGGTTACGATCTAAAGGCCTTATCAGTTCTTTAAAAAAATTATAAATACTACATAAATATTGTAATATATAACAGTAATAGCAGTAGCCATGATAGATAGGGAGTTAGGATATGTGTTTGAATCCCGAAACCAGACCTGAGCATGGCCAGAGCCACGTTGGTGCATACCTACCTGTCATGTTAGGCAAGCAATGGCTTGAAATTTACAAATAAACTGCAGTTACGGTTGTAGCAATTGGTCCCTCTGGTCCGCATGGGCCTTGGCTGCGTTTAGGATTGGACTCAAGTATATCATGGTGGGCCTGTGCTGATCATGACTGCTCCCAAATCCAATCTAGTGAGAGATCCGATTACAGACGTGTTCTTCATCTCTGAATTTTGTTGTTAGAATGCATAGGTTTCTCTGACCGATGCCTTTGCACTCTCTTGTTTCTGTTGCCCTTTTGCATTGGAGACGTTTTACTTTACCAATTAAAAAGACTCTTTCAATATATAAATTTAAGAGTAATGCTTTCATAGGATCACTCAAGAACAGCATAAATACCTCACTCAAAGGGTCTTTTAGAATCCCATTTTAGAAAAGGTGAAGTCCAATTTGACAAGTTGGGATATTGGAACTCTTAAAATGCTAAGAAAGGCTCTGCTTATCATATTTTTCATTGCAAAATAGAGTGTTCTCTTAATCACATTTTCAGAGAACTCAAATCGGAAATGGACAATTTTCTCTTACTCTCTCGTTTTTCTTTAAATTATATTGCTTTACTTGCTATTGTGATTCTTGGATAAATAACAACCTACCCATAGGGCTTGAATTGGATTGAACTAAACATTGGAACAGCTACATCAAATTGCTTTTTTCTTAATTTTTTTTTTTTTTTTTGAGTTTTGAATTTTTTTTTTTTCATTTGATCTCTCTTTTCCTTGCTTTTTCATGTGATCATTGAGTGCTAATAAATTCTCTGAATTCATACATTAATTGTTAAATACATTATATAGGTAGTTAAAGTATAACTTGTATCATTTATAACTTATTTCTAGCCAAATATGCTTTTAAAAAACATATTTTATATGGATTTATAAGACTTTGTTACGTTTCCGAAGTGTTTTCCTTGAGAATCATGCATTTCTCATCCATTCAAGTGAATCAATATATTTCTTACCAAAAAGAAAACCCTCTCTCTCTCAAGTATGGCTTTTTTCATTTTTCTTTAAAACAATCAATGGATTAGGGTTTGAAGTGAGTTAAGGTAAACATGAGCATCTTCTTCTGGGAGGCAATGATTAGTTGTGATTATTTTTCATGTGAATGATATTTTTCTTGGTTTTGCTCAATAGCATAAGATTTGATGCTTGAATATTGTGTCAAGCAGTTGTAATCATTGACAACTTATATCTTCTTTGTGTTCATCACATTAATTGAAAAAATCCACTATGTAGGTAGTTGAAGTACAACTTACATTGTTAATATCTACTTCTATACAAATATTCTTTAAAACAAGTATTTCGTGTGTATTTATAGGATTTGTCAATGTTTTATAAGACTATTGCATGATAATCATCCATTTTCTTGTGCATCCAAGCATTTTTACATATATATCCATGATGCATCTCCTAAAATTGAGTTATCAATACTTTCATCTATGCCAACATTTTGAGCATTGACTACACCTCTTCTCAAGGTGGGAAGGGGGTTGTGTTGCAAAATGATTAGATGACTTGAATTACATTTAATCAAAGAAGATGCTTAGATTGTTGTGATACATCAATCACATCAATCTATCTTTAAAATTGATTCTTTGAGGTTTCCTCTAACTTCAATTCATCTGTAAAACATTATAAAAAAATATCCCCACAATGTCAACAAATAATTTTATCAGTATCGAATGATTGAAGAAAAATTTTGGGGGGGGGGGGGGTGGTGGGGTGGGGTGTTCATATTTTATTTTTGTTAGGGCCACTTGGACCTTCTTCCACATCGGCTACGCCACACTATGACTAGTGGGTGGAAGGAGGGGTGGGGTAGACATCAACACAATACATTGCAGAATTGCTTTCCATTGGGTTTGAAGAGGCAATATTGTTTGCCTCATTGATGGTTGAAAATGGGAACCTTTTGGACACTTGAATGTGTTCAATCAGTGTAACACCAAATTTCGAGCTGTGTATAAGGTGAAATTAATTGAACAAATTACCTAACAGTTTAAAGCTAGTTTATTATTTTATAGGTGGAGACTAATACTCTAAGTCTGAGAGACTTGTTAATTACTGTTGTTCAACATAACGAACCTCTGATTAACCTTAAGTTTATCAATTTGTATTATGAAGAGGAAATTGCATAAAATATAAAGAAGAAAAGAAGAGGAGAAGATAACAATTTCTTTTATTTAATGAATATGAATACAAATTTTGTTGTTCAAATATTGATAAGTTTACCTAGTCATAGCCTAGTTTTTCATCAAGTTTTATGTGGTATCTTCCTTAAAGAAATTACAGAGGTATAATGGACTTGCTCTCCTCTTTTGGAAGAGAGGTGAACTTTCAAGGGAATGGGTTAGAACTTGCTTGAATTTCAAGAAAAATGTTTGTTAAAGAATTTGAACTTGTAATCGATATTCCAACCTTGCTTTCTCGTGCAACATTGAAGGTATTTATAAGTGCAAAAACGAGTTTGAGAAAAGTCCTTGTTGAAGAAGAATTTATCTCATTTATAATTCTTATATTGAAGTGAGATTCTTCATCCTTATCCTAAACATATGGGTGCTTCTTCTAAGTGATAATGGACATTCTTCAGTCTCCTAGGTGGTTAAGAAACTTATAGGAGTTGTGGCTATCCAAAACAACCACCATGGAAGAAGATAAGGTCGAATTTCAGTTTCTAATTTTCGTAGTGTGCTAATATGAATAGTGCATTCACATACATTTTGGCGGCAAATGTGTATATCCAAAGGCCTTCACTCTTAGGCAAATGCAATTATAATTCGTCATTCATTAGCATTAAGTGCAGCGAATGTCATGTAATTGGACATTCGTACACTTTAGGTTTCTATAATAAGATCTTTGATCAACTTTATAAGGTTGATGTTATTATGAAGAGAAAAGATAAGGCACTGATGTTTTGTTACATTGCTTCTTGATTTGTATGAGCACTTTATAACTATGTTCTTGCATGAAAAATTATGGTAGAGTTGGAGAAGTCATGAAAATATTCCTATCTAATGAGACTAGGTGGCACATGAAAATCAAAGTTAAAGGGCATTGGAGAATGGAACAAGGAAATAAAAGTCAAGATCTAAATAAAAAAATAAAGATAAGTTGAAAATTTACCATTGCAAGGAGTGGTCATTTTAGATAGCATTCAATGTTGTGCACTATGAGAAGAAATATAATAGATCTTTTCCCAAGACATCTTTGGAAGCAGTGGACCATAATGATTATAAATTGATGAAACTGTTCTCACAATCTTCATAGGTATTGACACTTCTTTTCATGAATGAATATTAATTAGATTGGGATATTCTAATAATGTTTTCTAAAAAAAAAAAGAATATTTTGATACATTCCAAGAGAATGAGATATTATCTCCTTGGATAGTTTTACTGGTGAAGTAGCCAATGTTGGGAGTATATGACAATTAGGATATTTGATGGAGCAATGAGCTTGGGTGTGACATATGCTTTAAAGATGAGAAATAATTTAAAAGTAATTGGTTATTTGGACTCAAAGTGTAACACCCCCGAACCCGGACTCGGATATGGGATCTGTATTTGTCCCCGATTCGGATTCGTTACCTTTCATAATCTACAAGCCAATAGTCACATGACATTAACCCAAATCATGGGCCCACAAGTAAGATTCTAACAATCCACATGTTCACATTAATTTTCATTATGTCAATTTAATTCAATAATCATATTTAAATAATTATGAAAGTGTATTCAATATTCACTAATCTCATATGTTCATATCAAAATGGGGAAGCGTACTCTAAAAGCCACAATGATAACAATAGTCTAATAGTCATGAGTCAAAACGAAAATATCAGTAAGGTGCATTCTCACCTAAATATACAAAGGGAAGGTCCACAAAACAAAAGATAAGGATCTGACATAAAAGGGGGTGTCAAAACATGTTCGGGATGATGATACTAATAAAAGAGAAAAACTATGGATGTCATAGCGAGTCCCTTAGATGGAGGACCTGTAAAAATAGTCAGTTTAAAAAATAAATGACTGGATTAGTCCTAACATATAAGAAATCTAGCAGACTATTAATAATTTGAAATAAAACACATATCAGAATATTAGCATGTTCAAAGGTTAATACAAAGTTAAACAGATATTGAAGTAGTAATCATAATCATACTAGTATAAAGCAACAATAATCACATGTCAAACAGAAGGTAGTGATTCAATACGAATATCTAAGTCAAAATAAAAAGTTCAAAATAAAAAGTCAATGCAGAGGTTAAGGCTCACAACTCGATGTTATATGTTAAATCTCAAAAGATCCAATGTTCTATATTTCAAAACGTTCAGATTTTGGTATACAAAGTGTTTGGAGTCCACATGGTTCACAATGTTCGAAGTTCAACATTCGGAGTTCAAAGATTTAAAGTGTTCTGAGTTCAATGTTCAAAGGTTTTATGTAAAGTATTCGTATGCTTTGGCCAATTCCACGTGTAAGGTCCTGATCTTGTGTCAAACCCCACGAGTAGAACCAATGTCCTTGTTTAACCCTAAGGAAAATGACCAATGTCCTTGTTATAACCTCAAGGAGGATGGTTAATATCCGTGAGCCAAAGAGCATATCCAAAGTACTTTCTCACACTTAGCCATGTGAGTAGGCCCAAATAGTCAATGACACACTTAGTCGTTGTCAAGGCTCACATAATCAATGGTCACACTTAACCCTGTGATGTGGCTTAAAATGGGTCAAAGGTTCAAAGTCCAAAAGTAGGTTCACATCAATAAGTTTTAGGGTCGACGTAGTTTCAATAATTGGAATGTTTCTATAATGTATAAAGCAATCATAAGCATTACATTTCCATAAATCAATCATGTCCAAGGCACATGGTTCACTTAGATTCAGTGTTAATGTATAATTCAACATTCATAAGTCTAGAGACATAATGATTCACTAAGATTTCTCATAAAGTCAATGATTCAAATATGAAATAGGATTCGAAGGTTCACATAATCACATAGGAGACATAGAGTGTAATAAAATTAATGAGTTAAATATATTTACATAGAAATTTCATATGTATTCCAATGAATCAAATCATATAGATCAACCAATAACACTCCTAGTGTTTCAAACAAAAGACTAAGCATGATTACCTTTCAAATTGATCATGAATAGAATAGATCTTGAAGGGTTCACAACTTTACATAGATTTTTAAAAAGTTACATGGGGAAAATTCAAATTTCATATATTCTAAAGAATTCTTAAAGGAAATCAGTCCACACAATGTTTAAGATCAATAATCTTTCACAAAATAGGTGTAGGTCTAAACAGAAAACAAAAATCAATGGTTTAAATTATAGGTCTATAGAATTTTTAGAGATTCCAATGAGAAGATAGTCATTCCAAGCACAAGAAACATAAAAACTTACTAAACAAACTGAAATTCATAGATCTAAGATGATTCAAAGGATTGGATTCAAAGATTTCCAAATATTTCAAAGGTTTACATGATTTAGCATTACATAATTTAAAATCCAAATTGGGGTTCACATCAAATCACCCATAGTAAGCAAGGTCTACTTATTAGAGAAGCTTATATTCTAATAATCACAAGTTTCAATGGCTTAGAGCATATGTTTTCACTTACTTTCAAAGATTCTAAAGAGTTTCTATAATCACAACACAAAGATCTAAGAGAATCAAAGAGGAGAATACATCACATCATCTGTAGTATGCAAAATTTGCTTACAAAAGAGCTTAATCCTATAATTAAACCATATTAAAAGGATTGACCAAGGATTTTCCAGAGATTCCAAAGGATTCAATCACAAATTTCAAATCAAAGAAATCCACAAAAGAAGTTACTTCAAATCATCTATAGTATGATAGATTTACTTACCAAGCTCAATCCAAAAGCTTCTAGGCAATGAAGCCTTCACTTTACCTCTTTAAATCACCTTGCTCTACAATATTATAGTAGATCTAACATTAAATGAATGAAATTAAGAAATTCTATGGTTGGAAGTGAAACTTACTAGATTAGGGAATAACTCCCACACTTAGCTTCCAACTTTCTCTAACCCTTTCTCTCATTGTTCTAATGAGAAAAATGACCTAATTAAGGTGTTAATAGGGTTATAACTTGCCTGAGACGAGATCCTATATGTTTGAGGAACTAATGAGCAAGTGTCACATCAAAAAATCACTTTTTGAATATTTTTTTATTTTTTATTTTTTGATTTCTGGGACCTCGAGCCATCGTCTCGACAAGCGAGCCTTTGACTTGAGAGACCAGAAACTCCCTAGTTTTTTTTCAACAAAACCCGTTACGAGGAAAATGACCATAACTTTTTCTAGAAAACTCAGAATTAGGAACTGTTTATTGCGTTGAAAAGAAGATTCAATGAATTCTTCAACAAAATATGTTTTATACTCTAGTTCACTCGAGATTGTTGTCAATGAGCTTAGAAAGTTATCCCAATTACGTAGTTAGGAAAAACTTTCGAACTTGAATAGTTTTAGGTCCAACTTGGATTCTATACTTCTAAATTGGTTCAATGGGTTTCTAAAACACTCTAAAGTCTGTATAAACATGTGAAATAGCAATTTTACCCTTATGAAAGTGAAATTACGAATTTACCCCTTAAGTGCAGCTTAAGGTGTTACACAAAGCATTGTAGATGTATAAGTGATGGTGTAATTATACATCAAAATCACATGTGGTCGTATGATTCCAATAAATGAAAAGAAGTATAGTTATCATTTGGTTGTGAATTCAGATGTAGATGAAATTCTCATAATGTCAAGTTGGAAACCCCATTTATGCATACGAGTGATAGGTGTTCACTAGGGGTCTCTTTCATAGTTGGTATAGGGATATTTTCACATTCAAGACAAAAATGAATTTTCGATTGATTTTCATATGGTTGGAGATAGTTATGCCTGCAAGAAAGAGATCCTTAATCTTAGATGATGAGTCAATTGTTGGAAGCTACATATGTGTTATTGGTAATGTTATGATTTAGTTGAAAAGAAAATAATTTGATGGACTATGTATGGCTGGTATGTAAAGGATAATGCTTGTTCATGATTTATAGTTTAGTAACAAATAAGTACACAGAGTTGAGTTATATGATTTGGGTTCCAAGCATGGTGTACATTTTTGGAAGCATTGGATTTCCTTGGGTGTTCAATCAAGGACGCTCTTAGAGATGATACAAATGAAGCACAACAATTGAACTTTGAGATAGCCATAAAACAAGCCAAGTTAAAATTTGTTATGTTTTGTTTCTCAGCCATTGGTCCAAAGATCTAATCCAATAGATGGGCCTTGAGCTTCTAAACAAAAGTTGTCTCCCCTTTTACAAAGAGGAATTTATATAAATGAGAGGGATATATTTAGAGAAAAACTCTATGTGAAGTTCTCATAACAGAGTAGTGATTAGAAAATGAACATTATTTGAGAGATTTTAGTGAGAAGGGTGTAAGAAGGTTATAGAAAAAGGCTTAAGAATTCTCTAGTTTTCTCTTTAGGGTTTGATGAGGGTAGTGTTGAGAAAGACCTTGTGATTTAGTTAGTCTTGCCAAACTATGTAATTCAGTTGTGTTTTAATCTAGGGATTTTCCCAAAATGGTTTAAAGTTTTGGCAAAATTGCCAAATAATGAGGTAAAAAAATTGTTTTCGAAATCGGTTTTTTAGGGATAAATTTGAAAAAAAAAGAAAGTGGTAGTTAATGGTTAAGCTATTTTTATTATTCCTATTATACCATGATTCCATGAACCCACCGAATTTGGCAACCTAGTCACTTTCCTATTCCATCGTCAACAACTATCCTAATCTCTCTCCCACCGAATTTGCAGTTTAGTTTGTTATGTTTTTTTGGATACGTGTTGACCACCAACATCCTCTAAAAATCTGAAAAACAGAGAATCTGCTCTCTCTCTCTCTCTCTCTCTCTCTCTCTCTCTCTCTCTCTCTCTCTCTCTCTCTCCCCCAAGAGAGAAAGATATATGGTAAGGGTTGTTTAACCAGGGCCGATATGGGGGACTGCCAG